>VTPC01001059.1:221142-247389 GCA_011009095.1 Ignelater luminosus
AAAACTGAACAAAACAAACCAACAAAAAAATAATCTTTTACCGAACAATAGTAAACATGAATGACAATACTAAAGGTTGAGAATTGCTTACATATTCTTGCTTAAAATCGTTTTCAATGTAACGCATTCAGTTCGAGAGACTGCACTACAGTCAACTAAAAACACCAAGATAGTCTAACAATTAACAATACTTGCCACTCGAACGGATACAACAAAACTCAAACACAATTTTTGGTGTTTGAGCACATTAGCATGTGCTACCATCTTTGCCTAAGTTACATAAATATAGTCTAGGGCAGTGTTATTCAATCTGTGGGTCGCGACCTCCAGGGGGGTCCCGAAGTCTTGCTCGGGGGGTCGCGGTCGCAAGCCAAATAAAAGTAAAAAGCAAGGGTTATTTAAAATACAACGATTTTAGTGGGAAGGATGAGCCTGTTTATTCTTTAATATTTTTTCTAATCTTGGTTCTATGTTGGACACGCAAATAATTGAATCATTTTCCAATTGGGGCCTGTTTCTCTTCTTAGTTTTTATGTTAACCATTGAAGAGAAAGTTAGTTCACTCAGGTAGGAAGTGGCAAAAGGAACTAATAATTTCAAAGCTTTCCTTGCCAGCTCTGGATTTTCTTCTTTTCTCTTCATCTAGAAGACGTCAATCGTTTGCAAACTAAATTCCATTTTAAGCACGCCGTCAGCAGCCAAATCTATAAGATTTTCTTTCATCTTCGTTGGCAGATCAGCCAGTTGTACTGACATATCTAAAAAAGGATTTAGTATCCATCTATGCCCGTTGTTAGCTTGAGAGTTCAGTTCTGAAAAGTAACTGAACAGTTTTTCTTCCAAATTTTGCAAGCTCTGTACCATGCAAGAAATGTGAAAACTTACTACCAACGATTGGTTCATTGCAATTTCTTCGACAAACTTCTGAACGCAAAGGAAAGACTCATCCATCATTTTTTCTAAAGACGTTGACCACAAACAAAGTTTTGCGATGAATCCCTTGATTTTATCCTTTGCCGTTAGAATGTTTTCTTCTCTCCCTTGAAGGCTCTTATTTAAAATATTTAGGTGGTTTGAAAGATCAGCGAGAAATGCTAATTTTAATAGCCAAACAGGGTCACAAAAATAATTCGCATATTTAGATTTAGCATTTTTAAGGTACATAAACAATTTCGCTTTTCGTTCCACAACTCGTGTCAATACTTTTTCTTTGGATAGCTACCTGACCCCTGTGTGATAAAGGAGATTTTGATGGAGCGAACCCATGTCTTCACAAATGATTCTAAACAGTCGAGTTTGCAAGGCTTTACTTTTAATACGGTTTACAACTTTGATCACCACTTTAAGCACGTCATTTAAATCAGAAGGTAAAACATTGGATGTCAGAGCTTGTCGATGAAGATAGCAATGTATCCATGTAACATTTGGCATTATTGGTTTTAATTTAGCAACAATCCCACTTTTATTGCCAGTTATAGCTTTAGCGCCATCGCTACAGACGGCGATGCATTTTGTCCGTGAGTGCTTTCTAAGAACAGGTCGTACTTACACTTACCAGTAGTGTTTGCAGAAAGTTCTTTGCAAAATAAAATGTCTTCTATGATGCTTTCATCTCCTTCAAAGCGCACAAATACCACAAAAAATGCGCACAATCTGTAACATCAGTAGATTCGTCAAACGGCAAAGCAAAATGTGGGCTCTTCTTTAACTTTTCGTTTATTTGTTTTCGAATGTTAACAGCCATATCGTCGATTCTGCGTTTAATAGTATCATCAGAGAGTGGTATGCTTTTCTGCGTGTCTGCCTTTTGCTTACTTAACATAATTTTACCATATCCATGGCTGCTGGTAAAAATAATTTTTTCGGCAGCTGTATGCGACTTCCCAGTTTTAGCGACTTGGTAGCTAGCTAATAACGCTTTTTCGTTGATACTGGATACCTAAAATTAGATAAAAAAATGTTAGATCATACAAACTTTAATTTCATTTAAAAAATATATACCCTACTATGACAAAACTTTTAGTCAATATAACTCGTATACGAATTCTCGTATTAAAAAATGCTTAAAGAAGACCATTAATGTTTTTTATTAAAAGACCTATTCAATGATACATCACTCAATGGGTTACGCGAAAAAAAAATTTTTCATTCACCTTTTATATGTAGGGGAATTGACTTAAAAGGATTTTTTAATGACACTCGACTGTCACTACGAATCCAACGATATTTTATTTGTTGAAATCAGTTAAGGCGTTTAACCTCTACGGTGACATAAGTGAACATGGATGCTCGCATACATAAATACATCCATCCATACATACATATATACATACATAAAGGCAGTCGCGACTACGCGCAAAAGGAGGGTATAGTAAGGTGTAAGGTTTTTGCGTAGTCGGGTAAAAAACAAATGAATAATCAACAAGATAATATTATTTTTAATCAACAAATGAGTAATGACAATTATATTTTATTACCTGCATCATAGTAGTTTGCTGCTGGTTAAGGGTTTTCAGTTTTCGTTCGAAGAAATCCAACGGTTTATCAGCTTCCTTGGAATGTTTAGTTGAGAGGTGACGCTTAAGCTTTAATGGTTTCATGCTCTCGCTTGATAATACTTCGCCACATATTACACATTAAGGTTTATTATTCATGACAGTAAAACGAAATTTCAAGTAATTGTCGTCATAAAGTCTATTTTTTTCCGGTTTTGATTTGCTTCCGCCACTGCCACTTGTACCAGATGTGGAGGGCCGCACAAATCTTTTAAGAAACTTTTCCATTATTGCTCGGAGCAAAGCGCAAAGACAATTTATAATTACGTCCGTACTTGCTGGGGCGTACTCCGGCAAATGGCTCGAAAAAACAAAAACGGCCGCTAACCCTTTCTCGAGTCCCGCGCCTCCCTCGCGGCAAAGTATACCTATGCCCCCAAGTTAAAGAATGATCTAGGTACTTCCTCTATTGCTCTCGGCGGTGTTCAAGCGTACGACGTGAATGTTTCAAAAATATGGATAATAGTTTTATTCAACTCGGTACGGTACTGATTTGAAACATATTCGACGTAGACGTATAGATTCAAAAATTTATCGCCAAAGCCGAGTGTGCTCGCCCGCTCGCCGGATTGTTACAGTTCTAGGGGGTCGCCAGAATTTTTTTACTTAAAAAGGGGTTGCGTATTCAAAATGATTGAAAAACACTGGTCTAGGGCAATCTAGGATGATAGGTCATAAACTTCTATTTGCTTTGTTGTTTTAGTGTGAGAATCTCGACTTGTTTGTGCTATATGTCTTTGATCTATCAACCCAGGATGCCTTTGATTATAACTCTTGCCCATACTTTTGGGTCGATACTTTGTTAAGAACGCGACCATGGGAGTAACCAGTATTCAGTATCAAACAATTAATTTTCCACTTGCAGTACTAAGTACCAGTACTTTTTAATAGTACTTGGAATATTCAGTAAAGTACTGGAAATCCAAATTTTGCAGTATCAGTATTCTGAGTACTTAAGATTACTTTTAAGTACTGGCAGTAGTTTCAAGTACTGCAAGTACTTTTTTAAAAAGCAGAGTACCAAAATTAAGTAAATACTCCTTAAATAATTTCGAGTATTCCCAGCTACTTGCAGTACTGCTAAGTATGTTTCCATTTGATTTTATATCAAAGTGCTGTCGAATAGAAACTTCGGACTTTCTTTGTACTTTTTGAGTGACAATCAAGGTACATATTGATAAAGCTTCCTCTGTAATTGTGTCTTATTGGTCAATTTACTAAAAAAGTTTTTAAAATAACAATGATATTAAACAGAAACTTATAAAATAAATTGTTTTAATTATATTTTGTTTTTTCAAATTATTAATATTAATTATCGATATATAGAACTACAAAAGACATACATATATTTTAATAAAAATTTATACCACAATTTAAGTTTGCAAAAACTAAATAAACTAGGAAATAAAACTAAGCTAACTTAAAAGTATAGCTAACAAGGATATTATTTACTGTATACAACATTTGTATTGCTTTTCAGTAACATCAATTTCTCAAAATTGGTGTCGCTGAGTGCGCGACGTCTTGGTGCGTTGATAATTTGTGTAATAAATGGAAATAGATGGTAACATACAGTTGTATTTTATGAATAATGTTTTTATAAGTTCATAACTGCTTAACATCATTGCCAAATTTGTTCTTTTATCATTCAACAATTCAAATTCGAACTGAGTTGGGAATGTTTCATTTGAAGGCAGTACTACCGGCGTACACTTTTCATTGTCTTTAAAATCAAAAAACGTATCTTCAGCAGTTCCACTGACTATCAGCTCGGAATCTCCTAGCTCCTTAAAATCCGACGCGGTATCGAGTACCCAAGACTGAACATCTTTTGCAGATATTTAAACGTCTGCATCTCTAAAGATGTTATACCACCTCATCTTAAATCTGTAGTTTGTTACTGCAGCTGTAACAGATTGCAAGATTTCATTGAATCGTTTTTGTATGGATTCTGAGACGTAATGTAGAGGCTTGCACAATGTTTAATGTCTTCCGCCAATTTTATCCTTTCAAGTTTTGTATGCATAGATACAGTGCTTGGAAGAAGGTACTCATAATAAGTATTTTGATCACCCTGGAGAAAATCAACGGTTTCCGCAAGCGGTTTCGTTATTTTAACGTATTCTTCTAAAAACAATATATCGTTCTCGCTTAACCTTGGTGTTAGCAATTTATCAGAAAACTCTGACAATTTTTCTTTAGAAGATAAGAGTTTTTCTACAGCATCATGCGTCGAATTCCAACGAGTCACACACAAGTAACTCAAGGTGTGACCCAAAACTTTGAGTCTTCTTGCCTTATTCCATACCTAAGTTGGAACATTTACTAAAAATCTAACAATTTCTACTTCTAAATTGATGCAAAGTTCGTTTTACAGGTTAATGCAACGATAGTTATGAAAATAAAGTGCCTCTATTTTCTTTACTAAATGCTAAACAAGTAGCACCTGGATTATTTCTATATGAAAAAGTAATATACTGGAACTACTTCAGTAAACTACTTAAAGTGTTTATAATTTTACAGTACTTTTGATTACTGGAAGTACTTAGACACAGTACTTTTTTAAGTACTTGTTAAAAATTCTTAAAGAAAAGTACCAGTACCAGTACTTGGTAGATATAATACTGGAAATTCCAGTACCAGTACAACAATTTTAAAAGTACTGAAAGTAAATTGCTTAAAGTACTAATACTACTGATTACTGTATTTGCAATATATTTTGGTACTGAGTACCTCAACTCTGCATATATACAAACATATGAAGCAGGCCGTATTTTAAAATTTAAAAATTACATTACAGGAGTTGGTCACCGTTTTATCTGTTACTATCAGCAAAATTATTAGTAACCCTCAATTCATTATTTATTTATTTTCTTAGAGGGGGTTCTGTGATAAAGTACTTGCCCTACGACTATTAGTCCTATAGAGTATTCTCTCTTGCATGATGGAAAAATTAGAATTTTTATTTTTTCTCTTTTTCATCACTTGCTGGGTCATTAAGCCTGACCTAGGAATGTTAGCGTATGCTTCACATTGACATAATGGGCCGAGTTCATAAGCAAGCATTGACTACGACTTAAACATTGTCCGAATAAACTACGGCCGCGTCTTATAGCAACGTTGTCAGTAGCGATAGAAATTTGCGCAAATGACAAAAAGAAAGATTAAATATCTATTTTCGACATAAGTGTCTAGTTTTGTTTGTTTCATCTTTCGTCGTGTGTTTATCAAATTGCCCATTATGTGAATTGAAGTTTTTTCTTCCTCTCTGACTGCTGTCTTACTGCTATCCCTATCAGTAGCCTTATGTTTTTCTTACTTATTCTGAAAAGATAATCTGACAATTTTCTTAAAAGATCTTCTAGAAAGATTTGAAATTGACTTTCTCCTGGACTTTCTTTTCAATGGTCTTGATAGAGTTGGCTAAGTAGCATTCTAATTTTCTGCTGTATTACCTTTTTTTCCCGTCCATTCTTTGCCAGGTATTTTCTCAACAAGATTTGCAGCTCTTTGCAGTTCCTTTAAACTTTCGTGGCGACAGTATGGTTTTATGTCATCTATATAATTTATTACAATACATCCTACATTGTTTGGTCTATCACAAAGCATCACAAAACGGCCTTGTGGATAATTTTGTGTAGTACCCTCACGGTCTTATCATTTATCGATGCGTATATTTTCCTACGCTTACGGATGATGGTAACTGATCCGCAGATAGCAGCACGTATAACCTTGTTTTCTAACGTCTAAGGTTCTATAGAACTTATAGAATGCACCTTGTATAAGAACACGTAGATAGTAACTTCGTTATATTTCAGCGTGTCTTCCACTCTGTGGATCATTTCACAAATGGCTATTTTGCAAGATTTTTCAGGTTCATTAGCATATTGTTTTGGTTGAATAGTAATGAATGCTTCCTTCATTTAACATATATCAGTCTTTCTAAAAGTTTTAGAAGGAATGACATTAGGTTGAATGGGTCTAAAAGGTTTGGTTTAACTACAACTTTCGCAATTAATGGAAGTGAAGTGTGACGTATTACGTCTGTCTCAGTTTCTATTAGCACGGGATTTAATAAATTTTTTTGGAATATCAGTCAGTTTCTTACTAGATCACTCCATTCCAGCTTGTGTTATGCGACACGACTTCACGATGTAGCTCCACACTAACAAGATTCAAAACACAAAACCTCTTTATAGCGGTAAAAAATAGTAGGATACTCACTTTAGATTTACCGGGCAAGGTGTTAGTTCCAGGGACTAAACCTGGTATTGGAAATGGAGTATTTATTTTAATCATGCGCTAATTTTTTTGTTGTATTAACTTTCTATCTAGAAGTTCAATTTTAGAAATATCTAACTTTTTCAGGGCAATACGAAAACTTTTTTGAAAAAAGATAACCATTACCTCTGCAAGTTGGAAACACATCAGGTCGAAAGTGCTTGCAAAGCAATCATTGTAATATTGGCCTGTTCAAGAGTTTTTGAGCAGATTACTTTGTTATAGGTATTAGTCCTTTTAAGGATTATTTTAAAAATTAAGTTTTATTGAAGTCTTAGTTTATAGGATGCTTTATATTTTTTCTTCCTTTACGGTTATGTATTTCTATTCTTCGACATAAAAATAACTTTTTACTTTTTTTTAACAGACTGCGCAGTTATCAAATTTCAACCTTTTAGTCTTTTTCATGAGCACTTAATAAACGTCATGTTCGTTTTAGGAAGTCCTGTAACGATAACCTATTTAATAAAAAAGAATATATCGCGCTCCTTTATTTGGTAGTCAACGTGTGAAGAACGGTATTCGCTTTAGAGAGTTGTAGATTTCGAAATTGATTTACCATAAATCATGTTGTGGTTCGGCAAACTTTTAAATTGTTCTCTAATGAAAAATTGACGTTCTTGTTAGAATTTTAAAAAGAAAAGCGGAAATACAGACTTCTTATTAAAGGAAATTACGCCTTTCTTTGACGTAAATGCGTGTTGAATATAATTCACTGTATACTTTGAATTGTCAAGCCTTTTTAGACTTACATTATTACCTTATCGTTTTTCTCGTGTTATATCCGCGGGTTATCTACATTAAATGGTTTCCAATTTCGTTTAACCTACCGTATAGCAATTTGAAAGATCGTGATAAAATTTGGAATGCTTCCAATATCATATACTTCCACAAATTTTCCGATACGTATAAATTATGGTACATTAGCCTGGATGCGGCCGTTAGAAACGCGGAATATGCAGTTTCACGAATGGCAGGAAAACGTAATCAAAATTCAAATTCGATTAATTTTTTTTGTACTTTTACATTTCGCACTGTTGGTTTTCTGGTTTATACCTGTATTATTGTAGAATAATAGAAATATATTATATTTCCTTTCGTGGCTTAACTCCAACTGGAGCGAATAAAACTACATAGGTAGGAACGACAATTTATTTTTGTTTAGAACATTTAGAAATTCCTCAACGAATTGCATTCGTCTGCACACGAAATGTCAATATTTTTATTTTGAATTTATAGGGCAGTTAATTTAATGGGCTCTCTGTTTTATATCGATTTTATACAACTGAAGCACGAACATTTACCTCCTAATCTTCTACGTCTGGCATTATCAACGTCATTCCAAATAATTAAATAAGAAATAAATTCTGTTTTTTTTGAAAGTTTTAAATCGAAAAAGTAAGGTCTGTTTCTAAAACCTTTTACGGAAAAAACTCCCATTAACAAACTTCCTGTGATTCTTTATCCTCTTTTACCCCTTCTTAATTACTTTACCAATTTCGCTGATACGTCGTTCTTAATTTTTTCTAGCTTTTATACTTAATAATGAATCTTCTCCGTACTGGTAAGGAGTAAATATAAATCCCAGATACTCGGAAACTTCTATCCTGCCCATTTATCACTTCGATCTCCCAAAGGATACGTCCATGACGGGAATCGAACCCCTGATTCGACAAAACATCGGTTTACTGTACCTTCAGGCCTCATTTCCTTTACTTAGTCGCTCAAAAAACTCACTTGCAAAAATTATGATCATTATCAGAACTTTTTTTTTCTTTTCCTTTATATTTATTCCCATCTTCTCACTAAATCCTCGTTATTTTCAAGCGAATGTCGTAATCGAGAATTGTTGTAACGAGATCGCGTTAAGAAAATAAAATGAAGTGGGTAGTTGTAATGTTAGACGATCAATGTGTGAGTGTGTATATGTGTCTTAATCCTTGTTTTCTTCACCGAACTATAAGGGATAAAAAGAAAGAGAGTTGTTTTCAAGAAAAGTGTTCTCTGAACCTCTGCGATAGTTTAACAGAATGTAAACAGCCCTCTAGAGAAGGTAAAAACGGCAACTGAAAATATTAAAAGAGCGGGTTTGTTATTGGCCTTTTTCATTATTAACTATCTGCTTGTGTAACTCATTCGATTTTATTGAATTATGTCTAGCCGCTTTTCCGATCTTCTTCCAAGCCACGTTAACCTGCTACTATTTTTATATGATTTAGTTACTGTATCCAAGTTGAAAGAAAAACTCGCCCTTAACTTGTCTTTGATAATTTACTTTACTACGTTGTTTTTTATTTTCTTTCTTACGACATTCAAAACCTAATAATGTCAAGCGGCAAACATTTTTCGCAAGATTCCGCTTAGAACTGAAAAAGAGCATAAGAAATATGAAAGGAACGTACTCCTAGTGTAAATATTTCTGTAACAAAAAGGAAAACAAGTCTGAGTTTTCTTAGTCCTACTAAATACGGCAGAGTGAAGGAGAAACATCTGTTTAAACGCTCCAGGAAAAACAAACAGTTTACCTTAGGTTCTGGAGTACTCCCAAAGAAGCAAAGTTTAAACTTTTAGGTTGGTTTGCTTATTTAAACAACTTGGTTTAGAATAAATTGTAAGTGAACAATCTGTTAGTAATTTATTAGTTAAAGTTCAAATTGCTACTAATTTAATTTTATTTTTTAATTTCAAAGTTTCTATATAAATTAACGTTTATGTTTATAATGTTAATGGCTATAAAAGCTTAAACCAAATCCTTTAATAACCGAAATCCCTGAGTCGTTAACGTAACCCCCGCCAGCTGACACCAGCCCACGCCAAATCTGACCTTGTTTTAAATTTTATCTTAACTTTTTTGTAATAACAAACTTACAAGTTTCTTTTAAACGAACCGCGCGCTTAATGTAGTTCAAAACTCATTTACGCCTAACTTCAAGCATGACAACCCTTTACCGAGCCAGCAAGACTTGAAATAATTCCAAATAACAGGAGTGCCAAGTTTTGGGTGGATGTTATTTAAGCAGGACACGGTTTGGGTTGAAATAACTTCTTGAACTAAACTTTACGGGAGGGAACAATCGAGTACGAGTCGGTTTTTAAGTTTTAAGAGATTTTAGGACTTTTTCGTTTAAATTCAACAAAGAAAAAATACTGAAATATTTTAACGTCTATGGTCTCATTTGTTGTAGTAGGAATCTTTATTAGTGGTGGGTGAATATACAGTTCAGCCAAGAATTATTTTTTTAGTATAAGACTTCCTTGCGTTTAAGGCTATTTTCATCAAGTGAACAACATTCGAAGTTGTCAGTTATTGTAAACTTTTTTCGGTTCTTATGGAAAGGAATAAAAGTAATAAACAGGAGTTTTAACTTTGCAGATAGAAGAAATATGAAGCAAAAATAAAACAGAGGAACGACAAGAATTTTTCATTTTTGTTTTTCAGTAGAGTGGTGATGTAGGTTTTGTTCTAAAAAGTTTCCTATTCGGATTTAGTTATTGTACGCTAAAAACAAAACGAAAAAGTTGCATCACTGTTTTCCATTATGCTATTACGACGATGAAAATATTTTGAAACAAGTTTTTGTTAGTTTTTTGTTTGTCTCGCAGCGTTTTTCTTTGTTTCTTTTTTTAGATTTTGCTTGCTTGTTCACCTATAAAAGCCACAAAAAATTTAAAAAGCATTTAGATTATGATAATCTGTGATTTTATTACTCTCTCAAGTCACTGTCTTTATGTATGAGGTATCTAGCTTTTGTTCAAAATAATTACAGAAACATTAAATTATTCCTGCTGTGATTGCTGAGTCTCGCTTTTTATTTTCTTCCAACTACACCTGACAGTTGACAAACCAAATGATCAGGAATTTAAATGTTTTAAAAATTTAATTAACGACCAATTTTCTGGACCTTTAAAAATATAAAATATCAGCTACGCAGAAACTCAAAAATAAATAGGTAAAACAGCAAACTACTGATTAGAAAATTGTCGAAAGTTAATTGAGGCTTAAGAAACCGAACTCAGGAAGCTGAAGAAGAAGAAGACTGCTTTTGGGGATTCCCAGAAAATAACTGCGCAAAATCAAAATTTGTTTGGCTTCCACAAGTGTTCATCGGTAATGATTGTATTTGAATTAAAGAATTAAAAGGATACTCCATCATAAATTTGTTAAAAATTGTTATTGTTTATCTTTCAAGATGTCATTCAAATCGATAAAGGAAATACTAAAAAGGAATGAGGAGATAGTGTTTACCCCTTGATGAAGGTTTTCCTTATTATTTTTGATTGAAAAAGGCCTTGTGGTTGTTGTTTCTTGTATCTGTTTAGCAAAAAGGCCGCTCTAGATACTCAGATACTAATTAATTATTTTACCTATCCTTTATTATTTGCATTAATGTTTCAGGCCTGTTCTGTTCTGGCAACTGTTACGGTTACTGCTACTGCAATCTGTACTTCTAAATCTCCACGAGTTCTATCTTTGGAAATTAAAGAAGAAAAGGAACTCTGTCTAAGTTGGAGTTTTCCTGTAAGCTTTCAGTGGATGTTAGAGTCATTCTTTATAATCCAGGGGAAGCGTATTCATCCCGAAGATTGCATTTAAGCTCCATAAAGTAAATTAAAAGATATTATGGTAATTTACCATTAGTGGCACATGGTGGTGTCTAGAGGGATAAATGAAGATTTATCAAAGTATTCCTTTGATTGTCGAAGCAGCATCTTGGCCCATTAAAGTATTTGTGCAAACTAGCCAAAATTGTTTATTATGGTTAAGATGAAAAATATTTAGCTGGTAATACAAATCACGTTCTAGAGATTCTTTTTGTTTATAGCCCATGCAGAAGCTATCTAGGGTACAGCAGTAGCATTATTTGATTTTAATAAGTACATCGCAAGGTTTGTGATAATGTTTACTAAATTTTTGTTTTGTTCATAACAAAACAGTAACCGTTGTTGGGAGGCTCGATTGTCTCACTAGAAACTCTTTAGCTACTAAAATTAATACAATCGGTAAAGAAACCCTTAGCAGTCTCGAGGCGATTCCATAGAAGTTGAACCAATATTCATATTTATAATTTGATTAATTTTGTATGATGTTTGCATATCTATTTTTAAAGCATTCACTAAACACCAATTTTTACTTGGCTTCAGAGATATTAATTAAACGGGGCACTTTTTATACAACTGTGCTTTTTTACACTGGTGTTATTGCTATTTAAGAAAAAGTGCCTTTTCTTTTTTGTGAGCTACATAGGATACAATGCTTTGCGGAGTTTTATTTTTTATCTGCTTTTATATATCCGCGATAACAGGGCTATGTGGTGCTCGACAAAAAACCTATTTCACTAACAGTTTGGATGATTAATTACAAAGGTGTGTGTAATTTTTTTACTTATTATCTGGCCTCGGTCAAGGTCACTGTAAATCAAATAATTGTTAGCATCCACAACAGAATTAATATTTCGTATAAAACCTTTGCTAGTCATTGAGATTTCTTTTGCTAGTAAATTTATGTATTTACAGTAACCGATAGCGCTGTCGATGTTTACATGTTACTAAATCATTTTTATACAGATTTATATATTCCTTGCATGTTATTTGTTTATTATATCGATGGCTTATTGGTAATACCATGTATCAACACTTTTAGCTATTTTGAGATTTTGGTATATTTCAAATTGCTAATAGTGTAGAAACCTGATAAAATCACTAAGCATTCGATTTAATGGAAATTTTAAAATTTTAATATTTGCTGCCTCTTTGTTGGTTGTAAGGTAGACTGTAATACCATGTATCATCCGTTTTCAAACAGTAACTGTCAACAGTGAATGAGACTAAAGGTTATACTAAACAAAAATCAGAGGTTTCATGTCAATAGGTAAGTTTATGATAAAAATGATAAAACCTATTTTATTTTACTTATCTAAAATTACAATAAATTCCATTTATTATTGCCTAGCAACTAATGGAGCGCAATTCGAGCATCTATTACGATAAATTTAATAATGTACCTTTATTAAAATAGAAAAATTAATTCTTTGAAAACCAATCGGCCGATTTAATTTTTTCAAAGACCACTGCATTCTGGTGTTGAAGACCTTTAATTTGATGTGCTACATGCTATATCAGCCAATTTAAAATTTTAAAGTGGGGATGGGTGGAGCTTAAGGGTAGAATTTTAATCGAAAACTTTGTACATTGTTTAGTCTCCCCCTCCCGGTATAAGAAAGTGCCCTTAAATTTATTTCGATATCTGTTTTGGTTTTCAAGATATTCAAGGTGGAAGGTTTTAAAATGATCACCCTGTGCAAACCTTTTAATTTACGAGATGTGTAAATAAACTAATGAGAGAGACTGGCAACGTAGCGTTCGATGTGGTAACACTAGGGACTACCGGTTTAGAGGGAAGGTGAGTCAATACATGATGCTATGTCAGTACGAGCCTGAACTTCTTATAGTCATTTGGTTGTTTGTAGAGATTTGTTTCGTAAACTGGTTTTTTTTCTATTGCGTTCTGAAAATTAGTGATATCAATTTTGAGCAACGTTGTGCTGTCAGGTTTTGTTTCAGACTTGGTCATAGTGCAACAGAAACTTTTGAAAAGCTCATTTTCTGGAACTTGTCATTACTGATGACGAGACTTGGGTCTTTCGGTACGACATGGAAACAAAACGTCAAAGCCACTTCAAGTTTATCACGGCCAAGAAAAACAAGAATGAGCAAGTCGAAAATCAAAACCATGCTGATTTTAACGTAAAGTTCTTGGAAGACTTCGAAAAAGGGTCATGCGTGTGAGACCAAGCATCAAGAACAATTGGATGTTGCATCACGACAATGCCCATTGTCACACTGCATTTTCAATTAATGGGTTTTTGACACGTAAAGACATCCCTGCGGTTTTTCAGCTCCCTTATTCCGCCGACTTGAATTCTTGTGACTTTTGTCTCTTTCCAAGATTGAAAAACCACTTTAAAGGACGTCATTTTGGAACAGTAGAAGACATTAAAACTGCCGTAACTGACAAGCTGAAAGCAATTTCACTACCCGAGTTCCACCACTGCTATAAAGAGTGGCAAAATTGTCTCTATTGCTCTGTAGCTTCCCAAGGCAATTATTGGTAAGACGACAATGTGGAATTATAATTTTAATTGAATAAAAAAATTATAAAAAATCAGTTCCATTACAATATTTAAACACCTCGTATGTACCTAATTTGACATATGTCCAATAACTTCAAAATTGCAGTAAATTAATGGTTTTTTCTCAGATATAAACGAATACAAAACTAGTTAATTATGTAACATGTGAGTAAAGTGTATCTTTTTTTACGATAAGGAAAGTTTGCCGCACGAGCCGAAGGCGAGTGCGCAAATCCGCCGAGTGATACTTTTTTTTCACTTAAATGCGTGGAAACATGAACAGCTATGACACTTTTTTCACGCTTCTAGCGCCATGAAACAAACGCATCCTTTATAAACAAAAATCAATGAAAAATGTTGCACTTTTTTTAACGAACGTGAAAAAAATTTTATTTGATACTCGCGCTGCGCACGAGGGTGCTTCAAATTTCAGCTTTGTAGTAGCTTGACATCGCACTTGTGTCGAAAATAACTATTATTTGATCGTGTTATTTATTTGTACCACATAAACATAATTATGGAACACCACGTCTCGACAAATAATACACATGTTAATAACAACTATGAAACATTAATAAGGGTAAACATATTTATTTACTGATGAGTCTTTCAGTACTGTATGAAGCTAGATCAATGTTTGATAAAAAGTCAGTATGGGTCAGGGATGGGTCCATCTTTATAAAGAAAGATAACAACGTCTCCAAAGCGACCACACTTGACGATCTGCATAAAATATAATATTTGCGTTTGTTAAATAGCAGTTGGAGAATGCTTTTCCACGTAGAACACTCTTTTTCTTTTTCATCGTTTGTATTTAATTACACGTTCATAACCCATAATACATACATAAAATTTTTATTTTCTTATTAGTTTTTGTGTTTTTAATTACTTGTTTGTTTTAATCGTCTCATCATTTATCTGTTTTAGGTAGATAGATATATCGTAAAAATCGGACATTTAAATGTAAGGTCTATTGTTAATGGTTTCAATTCTTTAGTAAATTTAATTAATTACAATAATTTCCATCTTTTTGCGGTAAGTGAAAGCTGGCTGTCGGAGGATGTGGTTGAAGGAGCAGTTTTCATGCCTGGTTACCAGTTTTTTAGAAAGGACAGGGGCAGCAGAGGTGGTGGGGTAGGCATATATGTGAGAGCTGACCTAAACTGTGAAGAAATTTCTCTCGATTTTTCAGTTGACAATGATATTGAATACTTATTTGCTAAGATCAAATTGAACGCAAAAGCTATTGCTATTGGGGTACTTTACAGACCACCCGGTAACCGCATAAATAACTTTGTAAATAATTTGGACGAGATGTTGTCTATTATTACACCCACAGTTGATGACTTTATTTGTTTGGGCGATTTTAATGTAAATTTCTTTAATGTCGATAATCCTGTAAATACATGCTTTAACTCATATGATCTAACACAAATACTAAATGAACCTACTCGAATAACTAATACGTCCAGCACCCTTATAAACCCTATTTTGGTTAGAGGTAATTTAGTTATTAGTAATTCAGGTACAATCAAAGCTAATGAAATTTCTGATCATAGAGCGGTTTTCTGTAATTTGAAAATAGAGACAAATAAATTTAAACCTAAAATTGTAAAATTTAGATGTTTTCGTAGCTTTAATTACAATCTATTTTTATCAGATCTACAGTCCCTGCCATGGCATCAAATGATTCGCGAGAATGATATTGATAATAAAATCTCCATTTTCATGGCCTTTATCTTAGCTGTTTTTGATAAACATGCACCTGTTAAGGAGGCACGGGTCACTAAACCTAGGGCCGCTTGGCTAACAGATAATTTAAAGGCAATCATGAAGGAGCGTGACAGTGCATTGAGGAAATATAAGCGTACTAGGCTCCCTTCGGACTGGAATGGGTACAAAGAACTTCGGAATTTTACGGTATCATCCATTCGTCGTGAAAAAAGGGCTTATCTTAATTTACTCGCAACGGAAAATAATTCGCGTAAGGTGTAGCCTGCCTTATCTGATTTAAATATTCGTTTTTCACAGCAACGTACAGTGCCAAGTAACTAAGCTGACCCTAACCCGATCGGAAATTATTTTGATTTCTCTCTTACCTCAATAGAAGAGGTGCATGAAACTCTGTTTAGTCTTAAATCTAACGCTCTTGGTTCAGATAACATTACGCTCATAATGCTAAAATATTGTAGTCCTTTTATCGATAAATATATTACTCACATCATTAATTGTTGCATTGAGTTCTGTTACTTTCCGTCGGCGTGGAAGGAGGCCATTGGTCTTCCACTACCTAAAGTTTCTAATCCAAGTAGTTACTCTGACTTAAGAATAATTAGCATTTTACCGTGTATCTCTAACATTTTTGAAAAAATACTATGTAAACAAATATATGCCTTTTCTAACAACAACAATATACTATCCGTATGTCAATCCGGTTTTAGAAAGGGTCTTAGTACTGCTAGGTCTCTCGCCACTGTCACGGATGATATTATAAGCGCAACTGATAGGCACATGATAACCGTTCTCGTACTGCTCGATTTCTCTAAAGCTTTTGATACAATAAGTCATAATCTTCTGGGTGCAAAACTTCGGTACTACGGGTTCGTCAATAATGCAGTCAACTTAATAAAGTCCTATGTATCCGACAGGAGTCTGATAATTAAAATTAACGAGCAACTGTCACAATCATATTCATTAACTTCCGGTGTTCCTCAAGGGTCTATTCTAGGGCCTCTTTTATTTATTATATATACCTCTGATATTTTAAATTCCTTGAAGCATTGTAATGTTCAGGCGTATGCTGATGACACGCAAATATATAAATCGTTTGACTTTTCTGATAGAACTCAAGCTTATGAAGACATCAACAGTGATCTTACTCTTATTAAACACCTTTCAATGCAACACAACCTAAAACTTAACACGAGTAAATCAAAACTATTAGTGTTTGGTAACAAAAAAAATATTACAGCACCAGAAATAATTCTCAACATAAATATAGATAACGAACTTTTACCAGTAGTCGACTCTGCAAGAAATCTTGGTATTATATAAGACACTAAACTACGTTTTAGGCTACACGTTACAAAACTATTGCAAAAAACCTATTCCTCGTTAAAATTACTATACGCAAGAGATATTTTAAACTCTGCTCAAAAGAAAATGCTTACAGAATCTTTAGTCTTATCGCACTTTAATTACTGCAGTTTTATTTATGGCCCTTGCTTAGAAATGTATGATAAAAATCGCATACAGAAAGTTCAAAACTGGTGTCGTCGATTCATCTGCAATCTACGGAAATACGATCATGTATCTAAAAGCATAAGCGAGCTCAAATGGCTGAAAATGGAAAATCGTTGGAAATACCAGTTGGGTTCGTATACACATGCTCTATTAACTTCCATGCAGCCCTCTGCTAGCCTTTCTGATAGATTGGTCATTAGGTCTCAAATTCATTCTGCAAACATTCGTAATAAAGGTATGCTCACTATACCGCAGCATTCAACAACCTTGTTTCGCAGATAATGCTGTCTCAGTATATAACTCGATTCCCCCTCACATAAAAAATCTTGGTCTACATAGATTTAAAAGCTCTTTAAAAAATCATTTTTTGAGTCTGTAATAACCACCATGCGTATATCTAACTACCTAAAACAGAACAAATTAATTTAATCTTTATGTGCTATTTTTATATATTTTGCATAGTCTCCTGGTTAAATACAGTAGCCAGTGGCTAGATTTCGCCAGGAGGCTATAGATACTGTAGATATTGTATTTTTCTTTTTCTTTTTATATTGTATTTTTCTTTTTATATTATTTTTAATAAAGGCGATTATTATTAATATTAATTAAAAACGATTCTAAAATTTCATTGGATACCCAGCTTAATTCCATGTTTAACAACGTTTTTTTCTCTTCTGTAAAATGACACTGACAATGATACGTAGTATTGCGGCTAAGTTGATATAAATGATATACAAGTCTATTTAAAGTTATATGTCTTGTATATTGCCCTACCGTCTTTGACGACAACCACTACTACTGCAGGAAATGCAATCCCGTAAAATAATTTCAATCCCGGTATTTGCGGGACTGAACATTCTCAATTCTGCGAGATCCAGGTATTTGTGGGATCCCGCAGGGTGCTGTAAGACTTCGCAAGCAAATCGTACACTAGTACCACATTTGAAGAGTTTTTACTAAAATTAAACAATTTTTAAGTATCAGATTGTTTATTGATATTTTTCAAAGTCACCCGTCCTCGTGTACCATCGAATTTCATTTGGTTTGTTGTTATCAGTTCGCGCGTGCCCGCGCGCAAAGTAACACGCATGAATTTCGTTTCTCCTCAATCCCGCAAATCCCGTGCAGGATCCCGCTTAATTGACAAGCGAGATTAGTTTCGCGTACTGGATGCGGCATCCCGGCATTCGGGAAGAAAAAGAATTAAAGCAAAGGATGATGAAGTTTACAAACAAAGAACGTCGATAACCAACCAATTTTCCACTCGAGGGCCGTTCCGCTCGTACATTAAAAATAAATACTAGTATTCTTTTAGCACAAACAACAAAGAATTAAGTAGAACGAAAGAGAAGGATTTATGACCTAACATACGAATGACCTAGGGAAACAAAGAAGTGAAAACGATTCTGAAATTTATTGAAAAGAAATGAGAAACAGAAGGTTCAAAAAGACACCAAAGAATAGGAAAAAAAGAGATTTTATTTTTAAAAGAAAATACCAAAACATCAAGTGCAAGAAAGAATCAAAGTAAATGCAAATTAAATTTGAAAGGTTTGAAATATTCAAATAAAGAACATCGAGCAAATAAACAAGACTATCGACGCAAATGAAACTCTAAAATATCTGAGAAATTAAAATTAAAAGGAAGTTATTGCTACAATAGAACATTTATAGATAATCAAACTTGAATAATAATACGATACTGAAAAGCAGTAAACAATCCAGCAGAAATACAAATTCACTCAATAAAATACGATATCATAGAACGAGATATTTTGTGCTACAACTTTGGATTACGTTTTGTTTCCACTAAAAGATTACTATTGTTATTCCGTTTTTAACGAGGTATTGCAAGTGAGGAGTTGCCGCTTAAAATTCTAAAGTAGGGGCGATTAGTGGTTGAAGTATTGAAGTGAGTAATGAAATTTTCATATTTGAACTTTGGTGGTGTCGTGGTCTAGTTAGTTTTCCTACTTCCAGCGTCAGACCAATAAATCTATATATATGCAGGTTAAATACAGACCTGTTTTAAATATTGTATTTATACAAAGTATAAAGAACGATTTGATGCATTTTAAAGAAGAAAATGGACAAACTAATTATCTTGAAGACATGCTTTGGGAACGTGTAATTACTCCAGTGAAAGTACTTTATCATATACTTAAAATGCAGAAATGTTCACAAAGCAGTTTGGAATTAAATTGCGATACGCTTTTCTTAGAACCCTTTGACAAGCGCCCCTTGTGTAATGAGTACTCTAAAGAATGTTTTATTATAGTTAGTATCTTGTGTGAAAGTCAAACTTAAATTTTGAGGATTGAGAAAACTATACAATAAAAGTCAAAAGTACGGAATAAATTCACTAAATTTGAAACTAAGTTATTTTTTACATAACTTCTTAGATACGTCAATCTTGTTTTATAAAAATACACTTTTCCATGTAAATGTCGGCAAAGACGTCAACACGATTCGTTTAAATAGTACATCCCGCATATTTTCATAAATTTAGTTAGAAGAATTTAACTTTTAACTTAAAATAATAACAAAAATAAAAACTGTTATTTTCGAAGTTAAGGTCATGAAATACTGTATAGTTGAGACAAGAAAAATCTACGTAAAATAGTGGACACCTAAGAGTAACAAGAATTTATAAAATTTCATTGAGACTTCACACCTTGTTCTTAAAATATTGAATTTTTAATAAAACTTTGACAACACTGTATTTCGGAATCGATGCATTACTGAACTTTTTTATTTATTTTGATTAGTACTGTACACCCTCAAATTTTCAACACCATTTTCTAACACATTGTATTATGTGGCTAAGTGATTGTGCAAGCAATTTACAGCCCTTACATGATGAGTCAACCAAATAACTGCGTTATAGTAATGGTAAGAAAGCACTGAGCTGATTGGTTTCTACCTTAAGCGTGATAAAAGTAAGACGTTATAAATAGTAGCTTTAATAGTGTAAACTGTAAGGCAAAGGTTCACAGTGAAAGATTATTTTCAGTTTATGTAGCTTTGTGAAGAATTCTGGAGAGAATTATTACTACTTGAAATAGAGCTAGCTATTTAAGATGTAATGTTGCTATCAGAAGGAATATAGCTTGTGGTAGAGTTCACAATTATTTTCGTAAAGGATCATTTTATATACAGTACGTATGGGAAATTACAAAATACTTTAGAAATTTAGATAAATATACCAGTAGGTAAAAGCATCAATCCTATGCCACCTAAAGAATATTTGAAGTTCAAATTCGTCTAAATTTAAAACGAAATAATATTTATCAATAAAACCTTTCTGTTTGGGTTATGCATATTTAAATAATATACATACCCAATCGTCAAAAGTCATTAAACGTTTAGTTTTATATGAGAAAAAAAATAATTCATTAAAACCGACACTTTGGCCCCATAATCCGCCGCTAATTACTAGAAATCCGCCGTCAAGGTCCTAGTAGCCGCCCTTTAAAGAAACAAAGCTACAAACATCGTATAAACGTGATGAATGATTATTTCTCAAATGATTACATACGAGTTCTTGAAAGTTTCATTCGGATCACATGTTTGGCATTTAAATCTTTTTTAGCGATATCTTCCTTACTCGCCATAAGCATAAAATAACTAAACAATTTTATGCCTTTCTTGCATTTGCTCATAAACGATTTATTGAAACGAAAAGAATTTATTTTAAAAAATACATGCAAATACAAAATACGTAAATAATTAAAAAAATAAATTTAATTCCTACTTTCTACATGATACTCTTTAGAAGTTAATTTTTCACTTAAGTTGGTTGTTTGGACATGTTGACTTCCTAAAATTAGATTTTTTTTTGAAGATCATAATAACCATTAAATAAACAATGGAAAGATTAATATTTGTGGGTGCTAATCAACAAAATTAAATTAAAAACTCGAGCAACAGTAATATAAAATCTCAGTATTGTGGAATACGTAGTGCACGACAGTGGAAGGCGGCGAGCGGGTGATTAGACGAATCTGTAGATACTTACCTTATTTTCAACATTTGTTTAATTAAAATCCATAATTTTTTGGATTAAGTATTAAGAAGGAACATTGCTTTAATTTACCAAACAAACATTTTTACAAAGATGTTCACAAAAATGCGCAAATCTTACCTATAATGTAACCGTTTCTCGTTAATAAAAACGCACTCAATGGCAGTCGTAGTAAACATAATCACGTACTCGCAGTAAATAAATGCTAATAATTAACATATAACTTTTATTTACCGGAATGAATGTAACATAATACTTAGGACAAAGGATGGTAGTGTTACGTTTTGACAAAAACGTGTTTTTATTTTTAATTTTTACTTAATTTATTACAATTTATTTCCAGTATTTATTTTTACTAAATTATTTATTTATTTATGTACAGAAGAATTGATTTATCACTAATTAATATTTATTTCGTTCGTAACTACTAGCTGATTGACTGTAGAAGTGCCTTCGGCTCGATCAACGCAGCCTTATATTCGTTTCCGCGTGATTCTTGATGAGCCCAGAAAGTCCGCGTTCCTTCTGGAACATTCGACGGTGGAAACCTCTAGATAGTTTGAGATTTCCTCGGCGCATTCGACCAGCTTGTTCGAGACTGTTCGGGACTTTTTCTAGAATATTCGAGGGGTGGCGCGTTACAGTAGATAACACAGAGCTAAAAATCGCCATTATTTATGGTGCGATAATTTATTTATAAAATAATAATTGATTCGTAGGTGGACTGCTGGAGCCGGACGTAATTAGGTGCGTTTACCCTATATGAGAAAATGCCTCTAGTATTTGTTCTTTACATAGCATGTCCAAATGATATTTTACCTATACATTTTGTCTACCTCAAAGGCAGACCGATAAACGGAAACACCGTAAATATAAATCATTGTCATCTCCATCAGTATATCCTTCACCATTGTAACAATTGCTTCCGGATCTAAATAGGTCCCCGGATATATTATAGTTATGGTATATTTAGATACACCAAACCAACGTTGATAAAACTAGATTGATAATTTTGGGCTATGGCAGTGAATCTAAATAAAACAATAACAAGATACGACAAAAGAACTACTAGTGTACAGTATAAAAATGAAGTAACAATAAAGAATTACTTTAAAGTCTACCTAAAAATAAACTGAACGGAGTACAAAATGTTTAAAGTGGTATATTTGCTGAAAATAGGAAACCGTTCTCTGCCCAAAAGAACAAGTAAGTGCTATAGTTAATTAAATTCTAGGAAAGAATCAGTGTGGCTTGATAGGTCTATTGATTTATTACAAAGTCGAATAAAATAAGTCGATTAACTCATCAGCAGATTTGATCATATTTGACTAGGGTCGACTCATTTAAATACATATTAACCTTTGTAATACCAAGGGGGGGTCCAAGCAGACCCCAAACTGACATTTTTTTAAATAACTTTGTTAATCTTCAGATTGACTTCCTATAATTTCTTTACTTTATTACAATGCTACCTTGATATGTTATAGTACAATTGTTTATAAATTCCTGTACGCCTTTTGAGTATTACAAAAATTTTCTATCTGGGGTCCGGGTGGACCCCCCGTTGGTATTCAATAGTAACAATTGACGAAAGTTGAACTTTTTACAGTTCACGCACATGAGTACTTGCAATACACGCAGTGGTGCTGCATTTGTGCTTGTGATTGATGTAAATACGTAAATAAAGTTCGTACAAGTGTTGTTTTGTATTTACTAGTGTGTTTACGTATAATTCCAGATCTTTCTATGTAAGTGAGTAAATCTAAATATTTGTGTTTACAATAATATCCACGCTAATACCGTAACCTAACCTATAAATATTTTACAGCGTATGTTTTTAGTATGGAACTTTCGAACCCAAGCACTTCAGTTTGTGATTCAACTTCAAGGAAACGTCTTTTAGCAGTTGACGAGTTTCATCAGCTCCTAGAGAAAAGTGACGACGATGATTTTATCGGATTGTTAGAATCTAATACTGAAGATTTGGTTGAGGCAGATGGCAACGTAGAGGATGAAATAATAAGAACAAACAGTGACAACGACTTTGATGATAATGAAAATCGACAGAAAGATTTCTTCCTAGCTAAATCCGGAATGAAATGGGGAACCACCCCTTATAAAAGTTCGGGTAGAAAACGTCAAAGAGATATACTTAGAAGTGGTTAGACTTTGACATCAACTAGCTCGAGTATAACATCCATAGAAGAAGCTTTTAAAGTATTTGTTCTAACAACATTCCAGACATAATTGTAAGTCAAACGAATAGTAAAGCCAATGTGATATACAACCAATAAAACGCTGAGCATCCTAATGCAAGGGAAACATGGATACCAACAGATTATATAGAAATGCACTTTATTGGATTATTACTTACTCATGGAGTCCTGAAAGCTAGTAAGAAACCAGTGCAAGTGTTATGGTCTAAATATGAAACATACTGTCGACCAATTTTTCCAGCCACCATGTCGAAGAATAGGATTTCCTTACTAACAGTGTTTTTGCGTTTTGATGATGTGCAGACTAGAGAAAAACGTTAAGAAATAGATAAACTCGCTGCATTTAGATATATTTTCAACATCCTTGTTGATATATGCAACACTTGACGAACAGTTAATCGGCTTTAGGAGAAAAGCTCCCTTCAGGGTTTTCATGAAAAGTAAACCTGCCAAGTATGGTTTGAAGTTGTAGGCTCTTGCCGATACCGAAACACCATACATTCGCAATCTGCAGGTCTATCTAGGAAAGGAAGAACAACAGCCAGAAGAAGAACAGGGAAAGAGGGTTGTTCTTCATTTGACAAGTCACATTTAGAGAGGCCACGGTATAACAATCGACAATTCTTTTAGTAGCGTTGCACTATCTGAGGCTTTGATGCAAGGAGGACTAACACTTTGTGGTACTATGAGGAAAAATAAGGTTGATATTTCTAAGGAATTTCTGCCACAAAGAAACAGGAAGACAAACAACAAACAATGCCACTAAAAGTAGAGTAGATATTATCGATAAAGAAGCGAGAGAATATTCTACAAAGGGAAAGACTTATGGCTGGCTCATGATTCTTTTTTACAATATGCTGGACTTAGCTGGAGTCGATGCATTTTGTATATGAATGAAGAAGTTTCCTGATTGGGAAAAGTCGAAGTCAGATGAACGTAGACGATTTCTTCTGCATCTTGGAAAGTCGCTGTTGTTACCACACATACACCGACGAAGCCAAGATTTATCAGGATTGTATACGAGAATTGTAAGCTAAATAAAAATATTCGTACCAAGTGTTCAGCTCAGGGATCAGAAAGCTAGGCCAGTGACTGTAATTGAAGAAGGCCAAAGTTCTAAAAAACGAAGGTGTTTTGCCTGCCCTCGTCAAAAGGATAGGAAAGTTAGACAACGATGTCAAAGGTGTCAACGACACGTTTGTCCTAATCACTGTAAAACGATTTTGAATAAATTTTGTTGTCCGTGTTCAAATGAATAGTTAAATTTTAAATAGTGTTGTCACTAGAAATTAAATATCAGTAAATATCTTATAATAAAAAAAGTGTGTTTATTTTCTATATCAAGACTCGAAGATTCTTACTTCCAGCACATACTTTTCACGGGGGCCCAGACGGACCCCCCCGATGTTGTCATTCGTATACCAGTGTACCTTGGTATTACAAAGGTTCAAGCAATTCGAAAATAAAATAAAACTTTAGTCTACATATTTTACAAAAATTCCTGGATATATTTTATTAGGTTAATGAGAATAATCTTGATGAAATATTAATTTTGAACATCTTAGCCTTTTTATTGTATTAGATAGATAAGTTTTTTAATATTGGTATTCTTTTATAAACAGTATTATCAAAAACACCTTAATACAGAAAACAGTTTACATAAACTTTAAGGTATTAAGTTATAAACTTTATCTGATGCATATAAAAGTAGATGTCACTCAAAAAATTGACTCAGAGAAATAAGCAAATTTTCCTGCTTTTACATAAATAGTTCTTTTATAAATATTGCAAAATCTTTCTGCTAATTTTCAAGTATAACATTTTTTGGATTATTTATTAATATTAGTTTAATGCTTTGTTTAACTTTAAGGTTCTGTAAATAAAATAACAGCTGACGTAGTTTCTTGATTAAAACAAATTTAGTACTTCCGCACTTTTCATGTAGTTTACAAAATAAAACCAGCCGGATTTGCTTTTGAAAAACGAGCCGATTATCGTTGAAGATAAAAGGGTTAGCTAGTAAAACCACTGAAATCTACTACATTATTCAGCTTTTTAAACAGGCTAAACTGATTCATAAATGACTTTAATAAGCTAAAAACTCTTAAATTAACGTTTCGAAAAAAATCTCCTTAAAAAATTATTTAACGCTTAATATTTTCGGTTCATTTAATTTTAATTAAATGTCTAAAGATATACTTTTCCCTCCTTTTGACCCGGAAAAAGAAGAGATAAAATGGAAGTAAAAAACAAAGTTTTCCCTATTCAATTTTACCCTTTAGTAAAAGCACCCGTTGGCTTTGATGTCTGATTGATTTGAAAGTTAAAAAAAAGTCATTTTAATACATTTCAGCACTTACTTTAGATACAATCTATCTATATTGCTTGCTTTTGGTAATTTAAATAATTCGTGTAACTTTTAATTAAATTAAGCGACGATCTGATTAGTTGTCACGAAGGGTCTTTTCAAAATGCCATGAATGTCGGGGAAGTTATTTAATTCAATCATAAAGCGGTTGCGTTATATTACATATTAGTTTAGGGTATGCTCTGCTTTATACCTTCTAACATGAGATAAATATACATTACATTATCATCGTTCCAAAGTATCCATTTTTATTTCCCAAAGCTGAAATAACTTTAAATAAAGAAAATTTGATTGCCACTAGTGAATACAAATCTTGATTTTTTTGGTAAGAAAATAAATTAAGTCCTTTTCTAGCTCTATCATAAAGTTTATGGTGAAATATTTTACAGTTGGAGTGGACGAGCTATGGAAATTAATCACAGAGACGTAA
>VTPC01001060.1:0-137117 GCA_011009095.1 Ignelater luminosus
AGGTTGCAGAAAGACCAAAATAAATTAGTCAAAAGTTAATACAACATATTGACCTTGCCCAAGTAAGAAAAGTCTCAAGTTATCTGACCGATAAATTTATAAGGAGGTGGAAAGACTAGGCAGACATGTGTAAGAAGATTATTTACCAAGAATTAACGCATAAAGATTTGAAAACGTAACGTCAGTTGGGCGACCAGTGCTCTAAATAGTTAAGATCTTCTATAAATCAAGTATATGTAAAACAAGCATTATTGTTACGTCATTAACATTTATCACATAAGTATATGCAGAAGTATGTAACAAATACAGCGTATATCCTACATCTACCAGATGTGATTGCAATTACGGCTTTGCAATGTCATAGCATTGTCGTCTACCTGATGTATTCGAAACTACGCGCTGCCGACGTAGTTTGAGTAATCCTTTGCGATGTCGTAGTCTTGACGTCCCAGCTACACTTTATACCTGATATCTACCTGATGTAACCTAAGTACTCCTTTGCGATGTCATAGTATTGACGTACCAAGTACATCGAGAAGATGTAATCAAGAGATGTAGTGCTCGTTCTTTCATTGGTATGTACCTGTTACATTAATGTCACACCTGTGTTTACTGAGAGATAATTAAAAATTTAAAATGCAATGTATAGTCATAAATTGAGCGAATTTTCTTTTTTATCTTTTAGTTGTACCGTTAAGTTCTTTCAGTTGCACTTACATGCACCGTCAATCTGTAATTTATACAATCTAGCAAATGACAGCTATGGATGCGACTAAGCTCGAACTGCATGTTAGCTACCTAACTCAGACTGCAGCAAACTGTCACTACTTCAAACTTGTACTTCATCGATCCAAATTTAGCTTCTGGCACCTTTGCAAGCAATTCCGAGTCATTCATTAAGAGGATATGAAGAATTTTTGGAAATGTTTTGGCGAAGTAAAACAATAGTTTACTGCGAAGTCATTTTGCTGTTGAACCATCTCACTCTCTACCAATTGACTTTTAAACTCATATTGGAGAAGTTGATTTCGTATGAGCCCTTCAAGTAAAGTGGCGTCTAATTCACGTCATCAGTTATATCACACTTGCGTCTTAAAGGAAGTCGAAATGTAACCGCTCAAAGACGTCATATCAGAACTTGGAAAGACTTTATTTAATGGCATAGTAGACGGATAACTAACAAATAACGGCAGATATATGTCATATTAAAACCACGTGGAAAATTCCGAACAGAAATGACATCTTAATAACGCCATTTATTCGAATTAGCCTTTGGAGACGAAACATGTCTAATTAATAATGTCAATTCGATGTCACTTTGCTAGCTGGGAAATTACTGAGAATGGAATCACGGATGTTACAAAAGACAGCAAGATACTCTAAAAATTTTATTTTCGTTTCCATCACTGATTGTTAACTGCTGATGTTGATTGTAAGAATCTAATAATTCCAGGTCTACTTTTGTTATCAGTCAAAGAAATATAAAAATAACTTTTATCTTAGCAAAAGCGTATAAGCTGTGACCATACAAAGAATAATCTGCAATGCTTATGCCTAATAGTATAAGAGAGCTGCTGCTTATGTTACTCAATTAGTTTCTATAGGTTTCAGTTTTTCAAGGTGCAATTTAGTATGCCCCATTATTTTGATATAAAATATTAATTGAACAGCATATAATATGGTCAGAAATTTTCTCCTTCTAACAATGAGTAGCAGAAAAATTGAAGCTTTAGCTTCTCTGGCAGTTATAATCAAACTTTAATTACAAAAGTCCTACTTTAACTTTCTATATTACTAAACTTCATGTGCATAAAAAGGAATTAAAACTATTAAACAACTTGTAAGGCTCTAATGTACTAACAATAAGTGAACATATTATATGAAAATGGTTGTAGGTATAAAGTTTGTATAAATTTGAATAGATGCATTACAAACTGTTTGAAAAGAAATCGAGATTTTTTTAATAAAATGCAATCACAATGCTAAAAACTAAATTGCACATAAGTACTTGAGTTTGTTCAATTTGCAGTTTTTCTAAATCTAGCCATCTAAAACAATTGCAAATGGAACCAAACAATTAAGTACAAAAAAACTGGAAAATAACCTCATTGTCGGGAAAGCTTTTAAAAATTCTTTTTTAAATAATATTTTAAAGCATAATTATTTAACAATGTATTTAAAAGATAATAATTAAACTAAATAATTCTAATTTCAAGTTAAATTGAATCTAGGAATCCTTGCGTCCTCTACAATGAGTATCTTACAATTCAGATGGTTTGAATCCTGAATAATACCGTGTTTGCCTTTCTATGAGGTGGTTTTCTTTGATATAAATAAACATAACCTAAAATTTTATAAATGCATTTTTGCAATTTTATTAATAAATAAAATGTCTCAACTTTCTGGACCTGAAATAAAGCATACACTAAGGAAACTAGAATTTCCATTATGTGCAAAAGAAGCTCTCACAAAAATAGGTATTTTTTATATAATTTAATTTCAACTACAACTTTTGTATAACAACATAAATTATGTCCTATAGGTCAATTATTAATTTCAAATCGTACACCAACCTTAAAACATATGGATCTAGCTTTAGATCTAATGGCTGAATTAGTTTTTTGTGAAGTAGATCGACGTGGCAATAAAAGACCAAGTCCGCTTACATCCATCGATGAGCTACAATTAATTGATGCATTATATGATTATTTCAACAGCACAGCAAATGAGACTTCTAGGAATTCTGTATTTTTATCATTATTTAGTGGTACAACAGCAATGATGAGATTAGGTGTTTTAAGTAAATTGGTTTCAATAGCAGTTGGTGTTCCTTCCCCGCCTATATTGATTTCGGCTAGTACTTGGATGCAACAATTAGGAAACACTTCACCTAATAGTATTCAATTAGCAAAAGCATTAGTTAGAGATTATTTTATTTTAGCACCTAATACAGTGCCAAAATTAAAGATTCTACCGAAGATCGCACCACAATTTGTTGCGAATTTTCTTACTGCTGTTGCAAATATATATTTTTGTGATGGAAAAAAGGATCTATTTACATTTCCACCACAATGTTTATTAGAGACTATTACATTTTGGGTTTGTATTTTTGTGATTGTTCTATATAATGATTTTTTAATCTTTATTCTTAAAATAGATAAAAGAAAATCCAGGATTATGTATAGCAGCACAACAAATGCAACCATCACTACCACAAGGTGCCATTGCAATGGAAGCAACTACTCCATTTGCTGGTCTTTTAAAATGGTGCATATTAGCTTCGATTTATAATCAAGATTTCGATTTATATGGCCAATTACATCTTGGTTTAATTAGCAGCATATTGGAGATACCTGTTCTAACAACGCCTCGAGCCATTTCTGCCCAACATTTAGTAGTACCAGCTGGTAGTATTCATCGATATGCTTTAGAGACACACAGTAAATTAAAAAGAGGTGAAGGTGGAGACAGACAAAAATTATTCAAGGAAGATCAGACTTTACAATTATGTCTAGATAGATTTGCTCAGGCTGTTCAAGTAGCACTTTCAGTAAAATGTGTATATGGAAATATTGAAGATCTTTTTACACAGTTGCAACAGTTGCCGCAAAATAGATTATTACACATTGTGATTGGTACTCATAAGCAAAATAAATAGTTGTAGAAATAAACGATGCCTTATTATGTTTTTTATTTATTTATTTAACCATTTCCATCACTATTTCTATTGTATATTGTATTTGTATGCATGAAGTAACCTTTTTTCCTTATACATTCTGTTGTATGATACTGGAAATAAGTATGAAAATAATTTATTAAGTCGCTAACTAAGATTTTCTAATCTTGTTCTGAATTTTCCCGTGTACAAATTTTTTTGGGAAAACTATTTGTCTTTATATTGTGTATAAATTGAGGGTATTTTAGTTTACTAAAAACACAGAAATCTTACTAACATAAGAAAAAGTTATTAGGATTGGAAACAAAGTTTGATCCTAACAATTCATTGTATTCTTTGCCATTTGTCAGTCTGCAGTAAAATCATAACGTCCATAAACTGCTCTTTGCCATTCATTGGCTTGCCAGTTACAGTGCTCTAATGAATGGATATTGAATGATTGATGCAGTTGGCCTTCTACTTTTAAAGTCTGCTTTTGTTTAGCCATATTTGAATAATTCTTTCATTCTTCTACATATTTGTACTTTACCAAGACAATCTCTTGAAAATAAAGGTAATACTGCCCTCCTAAGAACAAGCCATACCTACAAAAAAAAAGATAAATTTTGGGATTTCGATGTCTTTCGTATTTTGGTATGCTGGTGCAAGTAATTATCATAAGAGATTGTCGTATTTGTATGATAAGAAAAATACAGGGCCAATTATAGTTTAAATTTATATGGAATTTTATTGTTAGCTATTGATTTTATTTACGATAACTTTATAGATAATGTAATAATTGTGCCAGTCAGTGTGAAGAAAACAGTAAACAAATAGAAAGTTATTTCTATACTATTATACAAAGAAAAGTTTTTAGACCACTTCTATGTGTACAGATAAAGATACATATATAAAGGACCTCAGATGATAAAAGCAACTAAAATCTATATATGTATTTTTATTATCAGAGGTAGGTATGTACAAGATTTCCAAATAGAATATAAATGGATTCTGAAACCTTATTTACCAGATGATAATAAGGCACTTCATCAAATCTTCATTAAATTATGGTATGCTGTATGCATATCCTAAATATTAATAGATGTCTGCTTTATATTCATATTAATATCATTTTAAACTGTAGAAAGTGCTCATTTTCCCCTTACATAATACCTCACTTGTACAAAATCTTTCACTGTTGTTATTCAACAATTGGAAGTGCATAAATTATAAAAAGTACCAAAATGCTTAAGCATACATTTTCTCTAAAATAATTTACACTTTATAAACTCAAATAAATTGTATTCAAATATAAATATAATGATATACTTTTAAGAAATTTATGGTTTTTCATCGGTATGAACCTGCATGTGTATTCTTAAGGCTTTTCTTGTTGAACATTTATAGTCACATATGTTACATGGAAAAGGCTTTCCAACAGTATGATTCTGCATATGCCGATTTAATACACTTTTTTGTGAACATTTGTAACCACATGCATTACATCTAAAAGGTTTTTCACCAGTATGAGTCATCATATGTGCTTTCAGACTATATTTTCATGAACATTTATAATTACATGTGTTACATGCAAAAGGCTTTTTACCAGTATGAGTCAACAGATGCATTTTTAGGATACTATTTGCTAAACATTTATAATCACATATGCTACATACAAAAGGCTTCTCACCAGTACGATTCCGCATATGCCAATTTAATACCCTTCTTTGTGAACATTTATAACCATACACATTACATGTAAAAGGTTTTTCACCGGTATGAATCATCATATGTGCTTTCAGACTACTTTTTGTGAACATTTAGAATCACATGTGTTACACACAAAAGGTTTTTCACCGGTTATCAGTCATCATATGTGCTTTCAGACTCCTTTTTTGTGAACATTTATAATCACATATGCTACATGCAAAAGCTTTTTCATTAGTATGATTCCGCATATGCCGATTTAATACACTTCTTCGTGAGCATTTGTAACCACATGCATTACATGTAAAAGCTTTCTCACCAGTATGAATCATCATATGTGTTTTCAGACTACTTTTTAGTGAACATTTATAATCACATGTGTTACACACAAACGGCTTTTCACCAGTATGAGTCAACAGATGCCTTTTTAGGACACTATTTGCTAAACATTTATAATCACATACGCTACACGCATGTAAACGGTTTTTCGCCGGTATGAGTCAGCACATATGCTTTTAGACCGTCTTTTGCTGAACTTTTATAATCACAAGCGTTACACGTGAAAGGCTTTTCACCAGTATGGATCAACAGATGCCCTTTTAGGTTACTACTTACTGAACATTTATAATCACATATGCTACATGCAAAAGGCTTTTCACCAATATGATAATTGCGTATATGAAGGATTAATGCCTTTTTTTGTGAACATTTGTAAGCACATGCATTACAGATAAAAGGTTTTTCACCGGTATGAGTCCGCATATGTACTTTCAGACCACTTCTTTGTGAACACTTATAATCACATGCGTTACACGCGAAAAGCTTCTCACCAGTATGAGTCAACAGATGCCGTTTGAAGTCACCTCTTCTTGAAGATTTATGTTCACATACACTACATGCAAAATACTTTTCACTAGCATGCTGATTCTGTATATGCAGATTTAACATACTTCTTTGTTAACATGTGTAGTCACATTCATTACATACATAAGGTCTCTCACCGGTGTGAGTCCGCAGATGCATTTTGAGGTAGTTTTTTCTAGACTTTATAACCACATGCAAAAGGTTTTTCACCAGTATGAGTCTGCACATGCATATTTAACGTAGTTTTTTGTGAACTTTTGTAATCGCATAAGTTGCATGCAAATGGTTTTTCACTCGTATGAGTCCGCAGATGTATCTTTGGGCCATTTCTTCTTAAAAATTCACTATCACATATGTTACATGCAAAAGGTTTTTCGCCGGTATGAGTCTTTATATGTGCATTTAACGTACTTCTTTGTGGACATTTGTAATCACATATACTGCAAGCTAAACGCTTTTCATGAATCCGCAGATGCGCTCTTAGCTTATTTTTCTCGGAAAATTTATAATCGCATATGTTACAAATGAAAGGCTTTTCGCCAGTATGATTCTGATTAGACATGTTTAACGTACTACTTCGTAGAAATTTATAGCTAGATATGTTACATACAACAGGTTTTTCACTAATATGAATACACATATATGTGTATCCAAATTACTTTATAGTTAAAGATCTGAAAATTGCACAGCCTACTTATTGTTACAAAATTTCTTCTCCATTATGGAGGCATATTTCTGTTTCAAGTACTTGAAGTGCTATAATTACACATATTACATAAACAATAATCATCATTACTATATGTAGACACATTTCTCTTTAAATTACTTCCACTTTTAAGCATTTAAAGTCACAAATAACGTGCATAATGCATATATTTGTGAATTATCCTCTCCAATGGTGAAGTGCATCAATTATGGCATTGTATAGATTTTCTGTTTTATACTTTGGCCGTAATAATTTCGTTTTACTTTACATATTTAGTAGGTCTTATTTGATATCTATAAATGAAAAAATGCTGTTAGCTAGATTAGAAAGATAGAGATAGATTAGAGGAACTATTTTGAATATACATACATAAATGTTATTACCGTTTGTACTACTTGGCGATGAAAGATAAAAACTGTTGCAAGCTGTTAAATTATGTACATGTACTTAAATTCACTTAAATTTTTCCCTTTCGCAGTTTCCATTTCAGTAATTATTCGACATCAGCTGGCTACAATCTAGTCATAAATAATAAAGAAGTCTTATACAGTGTGGTCCAAAAAGTTTGCAATATTAGAAAAAATGTTAACCAATTCTAAACAACTCACTTGTAACTGTATAAAAATTAAAGTAGCATAAATACATGTTGTGTGATAAAGAATTATAAGTAGCTCAAGAGTAAAATACCCTTGATTTTAAAAATAGAGCAATGTGTTATTCTAAGAAAAGTTATTTAGAATTAAAATATAAGTACAACTTCGAAAAACCTCTCAATAGGCGTGTACGAGAGAGCTACGTGTTGACGAAGTACACTCACATCCAAACCTTTTTCGGCGGGAAATTTAAATAAAGCAAAGATAATATTTACTTATCTAAATTGATAAAGACGTTTTTTAGTCAAAGAAGAAAATCAAATTGCAAATTTACAAAAACGTAAAAAAACAATAACGGAGCTTCTGATTGTTCGACGTATGTTATCGAAATTAGTTCGCATGTTTTCCGTGGTTTTTCTGTAACGCTGTATGTCCAAACATGAAATCATGGTCTATCTCAAAAAAATTTCTTTTGTTTTTATTTGAATAACTTCGTAATTGTGAAGTTTCTTAGCAACTAATATACATCAGATAGCAGATGTAATAGTGTGTGTCTATATTATACAATTCAAAGTAGGCTTTGACTTTACCTCATTTCTGCAGTGTACAGAAAATTCAGGTTTACAATCTAAAAGCACGAAAATCACTACATATTGACAACTCATGTTTACAAAGATGGGACAAATAACAAAGCCTTAACCTAAGAAATAATAAAGTTTAAATTTTCCAGCCCATGACGTCAGAGACTGAACCAATCAGAATTCACATGTAATTACTTATCGTGGGTTATTGGGGTGTTTCTTAATTAGATATTGTAATTATTACAGTTTAGGTTAAGAATTTATAAATCACACTGACAGGTCACTTCACTTTTACTTCTGTCAACGCAACTGGTATTTAAGGTTAGGTTTCTTAAACGGATCTGGCGATGTGGCAACGGCGAAACTCTGCAATTTATTACGAAACTGCGCCGATTTTAAATCTACTTCTAACTTTCATTCTTTTTTTTAATTTAAGAAACAAACGAAAAGAATTACTTTTAGAACTAATTATTATCGCCACATGTATTGTAAAATATATATATAAACCCTGCAAGGACTTTTAGAATTCATTAGATTTATTAATTTCGTCAGAAATTGAAAAATGATGCATCAGAAGAAACAAACGAAATTCTCAGATCAAAAGCAACGGGAAATTATTTATTGTCATAAGGAAGGCGTTTCTTGTGAAATAGCCGCCAAAGTTATGTCTAATGAGTCTTCAATAACTCAGAAAGTATATTGGAACGGGAAAACTGATGACAAACTGCATAGTAATAAGCGACCAAGAAAAACCTCAGTTCGAGTCAAGATGATGCTGTCTTAAGAAAGAACAAAGGCGTTTTTTAGCGTTGAAATGTATTCATACATAGTTTTGAAAAAGTTTTAAAAAGTATGCATGATGACGTCATTGGTTTGTAATTCGCCAAAATAACTTGTTTTTAAAACGCTTTCTGTGTTTATTGTGTTTACTATAACCTCAAAGATAACATAAACAGTTTCATATAGGCCTTATTCTCTTACTAAGATTTATAAGATAAGAAATTAATCTCAAACACATTGCAAGTAGGTAACTAATAAATCTCAATATTCTTAAGAGGTTAGTGTTAATGTCTAATATTCCTCATGTGAGAATGGAAGACTACTATGAAAGAAGGGCTTGCAAACTACTTAGATTTTGATTTCTTTCAGTTATTTCGAATGACAAAACACACTTTTCAAAAATTATTAACAGCTTTGCAGTGCGAAGAAAATATTCCGCCACTCCCCACTACTAGAAAAAGTGTATGAAAAATGTTCAAATCGTCCTTTGGCAACGGTTTGAAATGTAATGCAACAGTTTTGAAATCTTACGCTAATGACGTCATCGTTTCATCGCTAAAATTCGAGTTTTTTAAAACACAAGAAATAATTTTGAAACAATGTACTGCTAAAAAACGCCTCAAGTCTGGCTGACAGAAGTATTTTACTATCCACTGAATTAACTCGGTTATGCTTATGGTATAAAGCTACCAATGGACTAAGAAGGTGTAGATCACGCAAGAAACCCGAACTACCTCTGTGGTATAAAAAGCGAATGATAAAAATGTTTGAAAATAGTACATTTAATATAAATTCAGTTTTTCTCAGTTTTTAAAGTGATACAAGATGTTTTTTAAACCGCTATAAGTAAATCTAAACAAAATAACTTTTTGTTCTTTCGTAATGCCTACTATCGATAAATATTAATGATGCTATTGTTATTAACTTCCTCTTGCATTTCATATACTTTGTTTACAGGTCAACAATGTCGAAGGCGAGGTGCGATCAAGAGTAAGGAAGGAAGTAGCCAGAGGGAATATGGTGAACGTAAGTAAGGTTAGTTACGCCATAAGCACAATGCTGCGGTGCAGGAAAGGTCACAGAATATCGTAGTTAATACGCAGTCCTTCGCTTAGACTATGATCTGTTGGTGAACGGAAAAATGTAAATAAATGAGTCCATTTTCAATTTATTGTCTGTGGCTGTAATACTTACTTAGTATTAGTACACATTTATTGCTACATAAGTATTTTTCAAAACATGCTGATAAAATTCCAAATAACAGTCATGCGTACACCTTATCATTATTTACTTGATTACAAAATTCAAATCTTTATTTAAATTTGTATTCTAGTAATTTAAATTCAGATTACACAATTTAATTTATCGTATAGTTAGCGACAAGTGATAAAGCGTACATAAAGATAACTTGATGCAATCAATAGCGAATTGACCTTATTACTTCTACGATAATCTAGACACGTGTGTTTGTAAACTTTCATTCTAAGAGTCAGTCAATTACTTTCTACATTTTATCTTATACAAAAGTTTTAAAAAGAAGAAATATAAATATGTCACAAATAGTTAGAAAATTAATTAGCACAAATAATGCACCAAAACCTGTGGCACCATATAAGTAAGTAATTTCGAATTTTTATTCATTTATATTTTATTGAAATGTCATATATTGTCAATTACATGTACCTATTTTCCAATTTGTTTACAGCCAAGCCGTTCTTGTTGATAGAACTTTGTATGTTTCTGGTGTTTTGGGTTTAAATAAAGATACAATGAAGCTTGTCGAAGGAGGTGCTGCTGAGGAAGCACGTCAAGCACTTAAGTCATTAGGATTTATTTTAGAAGCAGCTGGTTCTTCTTACGAGAAAGTTATTAAGAGTACAGTTTTATTAAAAGATATTCAAGATTTTGCTGCAGTTAACGATGTCTATAAGGAATGTAAGTAACATTAATTGAGTTTAATTAATTTAAAACATTAGTTGTTGGAAGTGTTATCTATCATACAATCTCTTTATTTATAATTTAAATTATCTACGAAAAGTACTGCTATGTCCTTGATTATGTAATATAAGATCTTTTAAAAAGATATAAATTATATACATACAGGTTGTCTCAAAAAAGTAGGTATACATATTTCTATCATTATTTTAATGTTTTTGCTCACATACAATAGTATTAAAGTTTTATTAATAATAATGTGAATCGGCTTCAACTCTAAGCAACAGAGACTTCACTTATATATCCATTTTATCATTTGTTGATTTGGTAAAGACGGAAGCTTTATCGATAAGGTATGGTATGACAATAAAATATCAGAATTACATAACATCTTAAATTAAGATACTGAATAGATAGATTAATAGTATATTATATAACGAGCATGTACTAGTGGCTATTATTTTCCACGAGGATGGCTTTTGGCTAGTGTTGCAATCATCCGGGTGTCAAGATAGCTATCACGAGTCAAATACGGTAGTTTATCTGCGACTGTTAAAGAAAAGCAAATTCAAGGGCGTTAAATAATGGGCTTGTTATTTAATAGTCGTAGATAAAGTTAATTTGTTTTTACTTGCTTGGGAAACAGCTGATATGATATTTATGGGTATTAAGACTTCTTCAGTAGGTTCAATATTTATTTAATTTTTCCAATAATTAAGTCAGATATTTAATTAGCAACTCTCTATTCTTAAAGTTATTAATTGCATAAATTAATAAATTTTGGTTGTTACACCTCTAATCTAAATGTATAAAACGTCATTATTAGATAATCATTCTCTAAACATTCCTGACAGTCTTCAAAACGAAGTCTGTACTGTTGTTATGATAAGTAATACCAAGAATGTGTAATTTACGTATCCTACGATACTTAACTTAATTAATAATTTAATACCTACCTCAATTTTCTTTATTTCCTTTAAACTTTTCTGAATCAGTCTGTTTCAATTGACGCAATAACAAAACCAAAGAATTTCACGGCCCGAGTCGTTAATAAATTAACGTCTTTCGAGATTAGACCATGTCATTGATGAAATATTTCGCTCCCTTTCATAAGGAGCTTTTTTTTAGAGAAGAAGAGCACGGTAATTCTACGAGTAAACCACGCTAGAGGCAAAACTCTTCCGACAAAAATGGAAAAGGTAAGGAGGGGTTAGTTGACTGTAGCGGTCGTTACGCAGACCGATTCCCAAATGGGCGAAAGTGGATACCCTGCATTGCGATTGATATTGGGATGAGCATCAAACAATGTTGAAACTGTTGGATTTTAGTAAGGCGTTTGATACACTTAACCACAATATGCTTCTTGCTATATTGCATTATATGAGGTTGGGGAAGGCTGCGGTTGAGTTCATCAATAGCTATCTAGACGGAAGAATTAAAAGAGTCAAGTGTCAAGGACGATGAGTATCACAGGGGGTCCCTCGAGCGTCTATACTTGGACCGCTGCTGTTTACAATATATACGAGTAGCTTTTGTAAACAAATTATAACGTGTAATATACAAACGTTCGCCGATGACATTCAAATCTACCACTTCTTTAACTTTGTCGACTTTAACCAAGCTGTGAAAGATATAAACTCACATCTAGATATTATACTTCAGTTGTCCAATAAACATGCGCGAAATTAAACCCAATTTCACATTTTGCATATTGTACTACTGTTTATCATTTTTGTTTAGATGCTTCTCTGGAGTTTATTTACAGTATACCAAAGTTTCAACATAACTGTTTCTCACAAACTGTCTAATGTTGGTTGGCTCTCAAGGAAAAACAGACGGTACTTACAGTGTGCAACGTTCTTCCATAAATTAACACTTGAGAAACAGCCGGGTCACTTTAACACCCTGTATCTCGAAAACGGTGAGGGATTGAACAGATGTTAATGGAGTTTTTTATCTTAAAATAATACTCAGAAATCATCTTCTGAAGTTTGTATAATACGTCATGATATACCCTGTATATCTTATGTCTTATCTCGTGTTGATGCTCGACAACGATAGATGACAAATAATTTGTTAAACAATAAATTTTATTTTATTTTTATTGTTTATTGAATTAATTGATTTCCATTTTACCTATATATTACTGTTTTTGAGACACCCTGTATAATTAAATTGTAATTACATCAAATATACTTTAATTACTTATTTTGTGAATGTTATAAATTAGTAGCTCTAGTTGATAATCGATATTTTCAGTTTTCACCCACAATTATCCAGCTAGAACTGCTTACGCGGTTGTTAATCTTCCATTAAATGCCAAGGTAGAAATAGAAGTAATTGCTCTTACTGGTGATGTTGTAACCGTTCCAGCGTCATCTAAAATATAGTTTTAAGAAATTAGCTAATAAATATGCCTTGCTTTTATGGATGATGTATGTCTAGATGTTATGATTATTATAGTGATAATTAAATAGAAACTAATTTTTGCAAGTATTTCTATTAAAAACCTACCTTTTCCTCAACTTCCCCAATGTAATTAATAATAAGAATAAAATAATAGAAACCATAAGATAGTGAGCAAGAAATGATGACATCTTTATCATTTTTATTTCAAGACAAGAGAACTCAACAAATTACTTTTAATTTACGAAAGTCTCTGGCATTTTAATGACGTTACAGTTAAAAGCTTAAATCTTAAAAAGGTTATTTTTGCAAATCCGCCCTTAATAAGAATGGTGTCAGAATGTAGGTTACATCCCCAGTTACATATAAAACAATTTATTGTTTTCAGTTTTTACTCATGACTTCCCCGCCAGAACTGCTTTCCAAGCTGGTAGCCTCCCATTAAATGCCAAAGTTGAAATAGAAGTTATTGCAATTGTTGGTGATGTAAAAACAGTAGAATGAGGAGTATAATTTTAAGGATTCATAAATCATTATATTGTATTTTATAAAGTAATTTTAATGTAATTTATTTATTAATAAAGTCAATATTTTATTGTTTGTTTTTTAAATTTGCTTTCTCATCAAAAATACAAAGATAATTTTAAAGTGGAGAATATCAACTTAATTAAAACTTTATAAAGATCGGTATTCAGTTGTCTTAGTTACCGAATGAATTAAACAAATACACAAAATCTGATGTAGTATTAATTACGCAAAATTTATTTTCTAAGATAAGGCGATTCTGTTAAATAACACGAACTTAGACTTTCTATATAATTGAGCTGTTTCATTAAATAAATGATCTACGTCATTACTAATGAAAAGAACTGTAACGGCAGATCGATTGTTTTAGTTATAACTTATAATTTTATAGAATATTACATCAGTACGTTGTTTATCTGTGTTCAATGTTAATAAATAGAGTAGAAAAGACAAAATTTGTAGACCAACGAGTTTATATTGCCATGATCAATTACTATGGGAAGTTTGTCCCTAATCTTTCAAGTATTTTGGAACCCTTGTATAAATTAGTAAAGTCTGAGAGTAACAGTAAATATAAATGGAACCATAAATGTAAAAAATTATTTTTGAAAATAAAATTAGTCATTAGTTTAGCTCAGAGCATATTTTGACTTGTTTGCAATCCATGGGGCTTTGGCATAAAAGCAGTTTTGAGTCTCGTATATCCTGCTTCATCTGAAAGACCTATTAACCTTATTTCTAGGATACTGACAAAAACAAAATGTTAGGTTATTCTGTATAGGCTGTCAAAAAACTCTACCTATATTTAGTAGGCCAACACTTTACATTGTGTACAGATTACAAACCTTTGCTAGCTATTCTTGGAGAGAATAAAGAAGTTCCAAAAATGAGTGCTGACCGATAACAGCGCTATGGACAATATTTTTAAGCGAATTCAATTACATCTTCAAGCATGTCAATGGAAATTGAAGTATTGTTGCTGATAGTCTGTTGCCAATTAAAGAGGCCGAATAACACAACTGAAACAACGTCTCAAATGGGATGACGTAATCCGTAATTTTGAACTAATAATCTGTTGATTCTTTAGTGACTACAAGTGTTCAGAGTAGATTCTCTACGGTTTCCCAGAATTTCTAGTTCCTTTTCAGAATATCCAGACATTTAATATTATTATGAGAAGCCATATTAGTAATTCCCTGATTTTTATTTGCCAATTTACAATTTTGTGAATCTTTGCAGTTTTTCTGTAGGACCCTAAATTTGATTTGCAACTTAACAGCTTTGAAGATTTTGGCTGTACTTTTTCTACGATTAGCGTTGTGCCACGGATTATCTAAAGCAGAGCCGACGTAGTAACGTGCAAATGAGGTAACTTCCCATGGGGGAAGAAGACAAGTGAAACTGGCATTAAAAGCACTATGCATCACTCTGTTTACCTCTCACAGACGCCTTAAGAAATCCTGTCATATAGGCGCCAGTAGCTTACATCCATCCCTGAATTGAACAATATGCAATCCAAATTTGAGGTAGCTAAACATATGTTTGGTAAAATTTATGTGGACCTCGTCGGACCAGTCAAAGGTTAAACTTGCTTCATCATAATTTATGTAGTATACTCCAAGTGACTCAAAGTGCACAAAGCAGAAAGAACCGATACAGAGGCTGCACTAGACAAATTGAGGAATTTGCTTTATCAAATATGATTTTTTTCGACAATTTGTTTTAAAAGAGTTTCAGCAGTTTTGTGAAATTAATTCGCACATCGTGACTATTCTGCAGTAAATGGTGTAGCAGAAAATGCAGTTAAATCCTTTAAAAAGCACAATAATTATACTCAATTATGAGCAAATACCTATTTAGTATTTATTTTATTTTACTTTTTATTTTTATTTTTCAATCGCAATACACATAATTGTTGTACAAGAAAAATACCTTCAAAACTAATGTTAGGTGGGCCTGTTAAAGCAAGGTTGGATTTTCCAGAATGTTATTGAAGGTACGTTTGAGGTAGTAAATGTAGATAGCTAATGAGAAACGTAAAGATGAAAATAACAAAGTATCATATTACTGTAAACGAGAGGAAGGGCAAAGATGAAAACAATGCTAAATTAGATTATAGTGCAGTAGTAGGGCCCAAAAATAAAAAAGTTGTGATAGAAGACAGTGCTAGTGTAACAGCAGTATTTTAGTTACCATATAAAGTGTATCAGTTTACAATGCCATTATGCTATGCTTATGTCTGGAAATGTGCTGGTTATTCTATGATCGATGTCAAAGTATTTTATCCAAATAATATCAAGACGATATTATTTATGAGATACTGCAGGTTTTACTCTACCATACAGGATGTCTCAACGGTCTGTAATTGGAATATAGTGTGTAACGTAACCTTGCGTTACATATAATAAATTAACAAAATTTTTGAACAATTTAAAAAATAATACTTTATAAAAATCTGTAAAGCACTGGCAAATAAATTTTCATATAATTCAAAATTCATAAAAAAGTTTAAGGAGAAACATTGAATTTTATCAAACACCAACACACTCGATATTCTTAATATGTTGAGAATAAAAAAAAAATATAAAATTTTGTATCAAATAAAATTTTAACAATTAATAAATATAAGATCAAAATTTTATCCATGAAGCAAATTAGTAAATTAAAAAATCTATTACGGTGAGTTACAACAGCCAATTACCAAAAAGAATATATCAGAAAAAGTTGAGCAAACTCTAAACAAAATTTTTAGTATAAAAATACTTAAAGTAAATCTGGACCAAACAACTGGAAACAAGAATTAAAAAATATATAAAACTTACCAAAAAAATATTCCCCACTACTGAACAGATCTGTTCGGAGATTACAAAATTTCAATTCAAGTTCATTTTCTAATAAGCAATTTATATTTTGCCGGATTAAAAAAATTTAGTTAAACACCAAAAAAATTTTGAAACAGGAAACAAAGCAACTTACACAACTCTATAGTGTTACTTATTTCAAAAAAAATTTTATAAAGAAAAAACCAAATAATATTACAAGTGCTTGGTATCGACAGTTATTCTTTATATGTTTTATTTCAATTTTAATTTTATTCGAGTTAGGCGCTGTTGAATACATATGTAAATTCATTAGGTGCAACTATGGATCAAATCTTCATGTTCTAGTAATGTCTCAGAGACTTAGGTAAATGATCTTCAAGTTACCTGAGCAATAGCGGGCAACCCGTTGAATTAATGGAGACCAATTGAACATCTGTTGCGAGAAAATTGTTTAAGTCCTTAAACTTAATTAGTCTGGATAACTACGGCTGCGATCCTGAAGGCTGTTCCCAAAAAGAAGCTGAATATGAAATTTAAAAAAACCCCTACCAACATCCACTGAGAAACACGAAGAGAAAGAACTTACCCCTTTTGTATTGGGCTTCGCACGAACTAATTTAATAAATGTTGGAATTAATTATACCCTGCGTCCCGCTTGCTATACTACTAAATTGCAAAGTTTTAGGCCCTAATTGATTTCAAAGAAATAGGAGTTACAAAAACATATAATCAACCTCTCAATGTGCTCTCCAAAAGTATGTAAAACAATGCCAGAACACACCGAAAGTACCGATTAACAAACGCATAGAACGGTAGCGAAAAGTGACCGTTACAAGTGTCGTTATTTGTATTTGCAACGTAATATTTAGAATTGGTTATTGGAATTTTAACTTTTTATACAGAATGATTGAAAAAAACGAAATGTAGTTTTGTTCAATTTTTTAAAATGGGATGTTTTGTATATTTTGATATTTTATAATTTATAATTATTGCTAATTCCAAGAATATAACATTATGTGAGTATGTGTCCATAGATAGCAGTTTTGACGTTATTCTATTATTTGTTGTGAAATGATTATATCGAACTTCTCAACTGACCTTGGTATGGTCAAGTAACTTTAGTAAGGTAAAATCTTTCTCTTCAGAAATTATTACTGAGACTTTAACTATAAATCATGTATCTGCTGGACGATCAAAAAATGCATAAATGCTTGGTTTTGACCAGTGCAATGCTACATCACTATAATCAGCACTGAACGAGAAATAAGAAAATAGCAAAATATACTGGGTGTTTTATTTAAAGAAATCGAGCTCTATGTGTCATTATTTAACGGAACACACCGTGTAGTCGGGAATAATTTTGAAGAATACAAACAATCGTTCTGTGTAACTTTTTCCGGTAACATCCTTTCATATTTCTACAAATAATCACTCTATCTGCTAATTGTAGACTGTTGAAACACCCTGTATAATACAGAAATTAACATTTACATAGCTGAGACTGTATAGTGGAAATCGAGAAAATTAACTTCCAATCTGTGCGTAGTACAATGCTCGACGGCTGCTGATCTAACCAATCAAACCATCTGTGTCCAAGTTGAAGTTAGATCACTTTTATGATTATTCTGCTTTTGAATGTGACCTAGAGTTTTCAAGTCATTGCCATTAGGTCCTTAACCTCAACATTCAAAAAGTCTAATGAAACGAATCTTTATATTGACATGCAACAGTGACACAAAATTGGTTGTGAGTACTACTTTTGCTCCAATAATAACTGCAACGCAGTTTTAATTAACTCCCACGCGTATGTAATACTATCAAAGAAATCCCTAATGACAATTGATTAGTTAATACTCGCACACATTATGAGTTTACTTCTAATAAAAGTAGTCCACAAGTTTTCCCAATGATTGATTTCCCCTAGTTATAAAAGCGATCACGCAACTTTCCCGCTGCATTATTCATTAACTTTTATCAAGTACTGTAGTGGAAATTATGAGCTAGCTGTAAAAATATTAGCTGGAGGTTAAACTTGACATAAAAACACGGACGTTCTACTTTTTTTTTCTGTAAAAACACACTTCCATGATAGGAATAGGAACAAAGTTGAATAAATTAAAGTTGTAAAAAGCACGGAATTGGATCATTTTTTATTACTAAAAGACTTAAATATAGATTTGGAAGGATCTAAAAATAAAATTGTCTTAGAAAAAGAAATGTTTTATTTATGTAAGTATAATATAAATTAAGATTACAGCGAAAAAGCAACTATTTATTAACTATTTCAAGCTAAATAGAAGAGCTGCTAAGTATCTTAGTAAATTACAAAAATATAGTGGAAACAAGGCGGTTGCGTGATTTTACTTTTAATCACAGTTATTTGTTTATGTATATAAAAAGGCACAACCAAACATTGGTTTCTTCTTTCGTTGTTGTCAGGTTTATTTATTAATACAGATTAGCACATTTAGTATTTGTAGCGGTGAATATCTGGATGCTTTAGAGTGAAAAGTGCAAAGTAACATTATTCTCATTACACTAAATATTATGTAGGATGTCCAAATACTAATAGAATATAAGTAGATCATTCATTCTATTTTATTCTATATATTAGAAAAAATATTGTAACGAGTAAAAAACATTTTGTTTAGTCTTATGTTTTACTTGTATGTGGACACCCAGTATATCAATAAATAATTATTTGATGAAATTTGTTAACATGGAGGTAGAATGATTTTATATAAATTAACACTTATTCTGTAACAAAATATATCTTAAGTGCTACTTCTAGGCCATATATGTTTATATAGCTAACAAGATGTTATAACTTTTATCAATTTTTGATATAATTTATTCATTTAATAGTGTGCTTCACTTCTCATCTACACACATCTTTTTTAAAACAATCTTTTTACAAATGTAACTGAATGAAATTCTCAATTATTTTGATCACAAATAAAAAGGACACCTAAGTACATATGTAGTTAAAAAGTAAGACACCCTGTACATTAAAGATCCGATTACAGTATACAGAATGTGATTAAAGATTATTTGAAATTAAGCTGTAGGTGGGAATTCTCAACATTTCTTATTTTTACACGGGATAACGACAGGAATAAAATGAAAGTGAGCATAGCAAATACAATGATGCTTGGAGTTTGAACCAAGACTGTAGTCATAAAAACTGCCTTTGCAGTATAATTGTCTGTAGGACTGACTGTCAGATTCCAATGCATGACTTTATTTTTTTTGTTTGTCCAAAACAATAATTATCGTTTGATAGCTTAAACAAAACAAACATGAACTATACTGTCCGCAGAACAATTTTTTGAAAAAAGGTAAGTCGTGCTTCAAAACCGACATTTAATCTGGAGAAAAAAGTCTTGACATTATTATGGCAGGAAACAAAGCAAGTTTGCAAGTTTCTTGACTAGAAAGAACAGAATGACTTAAGTCTCACGCCTGTACCAGATTGACGTGAATTTGAACCTGGAATCTAAAGCATGGGGCAGTATGACCTATAGTTTAAAAAAATTGTTGCAGAAAACAAGAAAAAGCTAACGTATAAATGGGAAACAAAGAAAAAAGCTGGGAAGCTTCTACACAGACACAAAATTTTAGCTTTACGTAAGCTACGATGCTTCGAGTCCATGCCTCATACGCTGAAATTGAAAAGCAATGAATTACAAAATTACAGTACATCACTGTTATAAATTTAATATTTGATGCCACAGCACAGAATAAATTATTCCGTGATTACAGTATTCGCGCTTTCTAATTTTGTTTACCAATTGGCATGGCAGAACGACACGACGCGACATGCCAAGTTATCAGCTAGCGGCGTATGAGGCAACCGTATACTCTAGGAATCCTGTACGCAAGTCTAAGGCCACAAGCCTTTCTCATGTCAAATGTTGGTAAACTGTTTGGCAACCTAAAAACTGACAACTTGACAGTTGGTGCATCTAAAGCTTTGCTATAAAATACCAAATCTGATTGGATTTGATTTTCGGAGAAAAAAAGCTAAATGCAATTATGCTAGCTGCAATTATGGTAGCAGCTATAAGTTCAATTGGAAAATGAAAATGAAAAATCCACCAATGCAGTCATTTCAAGGAAAATATGTTTATCTGACAGTATTGGTGAGTGGTACAAATAGTCCAAGATGATCAAATGAGGATTTGTATCTTTGGTATAAAGAAAGAGTCCTCTTCCCAATTCCACCACACTCGCACATCTCTTGACCGGTGCTTATAAGGCATTAGATAATCAAGTTTCAAGTAGATGGATGCTAAACAACCCACGAAGATCTATAACGACTTATAATGTTGCTGAAACCATTAGTAAAGCTTATTAGCAAAGTCTCACAATTAGAAATATCATAAAAGAATTTGTCGCCACAGGACTATGGTCTTTTATCAAAAATATTTTTGAAAAAGAAGAATCTGTCATGTTTTATTGCAGCCTTTTTTCTTTCAAATTTCCCATTAGCTTTTCTACTAGAATCAGCTTCTGCACTTTTTACCTTCGCATTAGCATCGATTACAATAAACTATCTGCCATTTTAGCAATGTTGCAAAATAGCAACTCAGTGATGGCTTATTGCAATCGGTGGCTAGATTAGATTGGAATTAATGTTGTAACTGTAGGGTATGTTTAACCTTTTTTTAGTTTTGACCCTGAAACTAACAATAACATTACAATTACAACACATTCCTTTTGCGTCAAGTAAACCATCTGTTCTACGGACACTCGATAGTTTTTCTGTAGTTTCATCGACATTTAATTCACCCAGCTTGTTTACTTCTTGTGATATCTCCGCAGTTAGTTTGTAGTTTATGCTTTTCCTAAAGCTCTACCAAGTAAAGGAGATCAAAAATGCTAGAAGGAAAAGACTAAGATATTAACTGGCACATCAGTCAGAGAAAGTTTCTGTTCAATGGAAAATGGAAGAAGCAGTATTGGTATTTCATTGAAAAGTTTGGAACAGATAGAAATAAAACCCTCTTTGTTGTTTAACACTTTCCAAAGAAGACTTTATTTTGATACAGCTTAAGGGAGAGAAAAAAAGAGTCATTCATGTAAAGTATTGTATCATAATGGTTTTTGGGATTACAGCCTCATGAAACTTTGTCTCCAATGATGACGAAGCTTCTTTCATCAATCTGAGCGTTTGCCCTGATGAAAAGCTTCCAACACAACAATGAGCAGGCAAGTCAAAATGGCAAGAATCCTAACTACGTTTTTCAGTTAACTTTAATTTAAATGTTTTGCCAATTTCTGATGTTTTTTTGTTATGGTCCATCCCAAATTACAAAATTCCAATTTACAATTTTGATCAATTCTGTAAATCTTATTACCAGCTATAAAGAACATAACTATTATTTATTAATTTTTACTAAATGTATAGTTGATAGAAAAATAAGATTTATATTCAGAAATGTGATATAAGTGAATTTTTCAAAAACCCATAGTCTAAGATACAATACCCTAACAACTGCATGAACAGGAAATAGAAAGGCTGTATCTCATAAATACTACAACTACTTAGTTTCAGGATGATTACAGAGGCTGACAATAACATTTTTTTGCTGTTCTCAAAATAATTTATTGTTTTAGTTAGCCGTGACTGACAGATTTACTACGTGTCAAATTTCGTTTAATAATCTTACAGTAGTTTACAATTTTTAAAAAGTACTATCTGTGAAAAAATTTTAAGTACATGGAATTTTTAGTGTTGTGACGTTTTATAATTTTTTTTATTCTTTTCAACGACAGTTCCCTGTAAATATAAATTTATTTTAAGCAGGCTGTATACGTGATGGCACTATATATGAGGAAAATGCACTTGATACTCCCAGAGATTGTTTTAACTCGAATTCTTCAACTATTACTTATTGCTTTGATAAATTTAAAGAATGCAATAACGAGATTTTTACATTTTTCAACAGTGGGAACTTTACTGATATTATAAAGAAAGTTGTTAATGAAGAAACTAAATCACTAAAAGATGAGATAGTACAATTAAGAAACGAAATTGATGTGCTAAAATCCAGTAATATTGATCTAATTAGACTACTCACAAATCCAAAATACATTAATAACCAAAATTGCAATGGATCCTCATGTGATGCAAAAAGCTATTCAAATGTAGCAAAAAATGGTAATAATCAGAAACCATCTACAGCAGTACCTTATAATAATAACAACAAAAATCTTTCCTTACATACCTCGCAAAATGAGAAACCCTCAATTTTAACTTCGAATTCAGTCTCTCATAATAATGAAGCGGCAAGACATAACAAGAAGTTATATAATGAAAATAAACTGATAATAGGTACAGCATCAACAAATTCTGTTTCATATAACAATGAATTTATATCTGTTGCAAAAAGGAAGAAATACTCAAATGTTCATCTTACTAGAGTAAATCCCGCTGTAAATAAAGATAAGATTGTTAATTATATCCAATCTAAATTGCAGCAACTACTTAATAACACTAATATACCAGAAGTAAATATTATGGAATTAAAATCAAAATTTTCCGATTCTTACAGTTCATTTAAAATCACAATTGATGCGAATCACTTATCAAAAATTTTGGATGCTTCATTTTGGCCTGAGGGTATTGCTGTGCGTAAATTCTATGTAAATAAAAATAATGTTTTAAAATCTAAAGAACCATGTTATTTATATAAATTATTAGTTAAGCGATCAACAATACATAGTTGTGATTTACGTAACATGGATATGTATACAATACCTAAGCACAGAACTAACAAATTTAAATGTTGTTATGAATTTACAGTGCCTAAAATATTTAATAGTCATACAAATTTATTTCAAGAGTGTACTTCAACAGCTCAGTTCAAAAGAAGTTTTAAAAATTGTTTATTAGATTTCCAGAAATTGTGATATTTAATTATTTGTTTATTTTGTAAGGGAGAAAGTGAAAAACAGCCTTGCTGACCTTTTTTCCCATTGAACGTTAATATCTTTCTTTTTTTTTAAATATATATTGCATTATTACGTTCAATAAACATTATTACTATTATTGTTATTATTATATGTATGACACCTCCTAATGAAGCTCCAGATTTCTCGGTTTTGCTTGAAGCAGTTGCAAAAAGACTACAAACCATCTTCAAATTTTGAAAGAGTGACTTCGAATTTTTGCCATTTATGTATTTCTTAACAGTTTCTGTATTCATAATTATAAAAACGCTTTGTTTTCATTTGCACACCAACTTAATTCCATTACTATTTTTCTTTGTATTTGAGATATTCTTTATGTAGTCAATTTTCTAATCCTAGCATTTTGGAGTTTTTTATCACTTAATTTTTGTAAACTCAAATTAATGTTGTCACTAATAAAGAATTCTTCATTTTTCAAACTTTGTATTTTATACAAATTTCAAATAAATTTCACTGCTTTATTTTGGATAAAGGGTGTAATGCGTGTTGCCTACCTTAAAAACCATGTAATGAATTCCCACATTCATTTTAATATTATTCAAATTAGTAATTTTCTGAAGGCATCAATGTATTGAATTTTAAACTTCTTGTTAGTTACATAAAACAGCTAACATTAACAAACATGAAGTTACAACAATAGTACAATACAAAGACATAAAAATTCTTATTATTAATACTTACAACAAATAACACAGACCTTGCACAGCGTTTTTAATTATGAAAAGTAACAACAAATAAATTAGACCAGTTTACTTATCACTTAAAATAAATGAATTATTCGATTTCTTTTCTGTATTTTCCAATGGTTCGCCTAAATGATCTTCTGCTCTCGGCCTTTCCATATCTAATTCTAAGTCCTCCACTTCTAAATCGTGTTCGAGATGATCTGAACCAATTTCTTCGTCGACAATTTCCGATTTAGGAGGTAATTCTATGTCTATTGATTTCATACGTTGCTCTAATATGGCATCCGCTCTAGCCTCCCAAAACGTTGGCGGTCTAATAATAACATAAACATCATTAATAGTGTTTAATTGATACATTTAGAAAACAGCTCTAAACACGGTTGCACCTCTTTTAATGAATTTTATCTTAGAGTGTATTATTCACTAAAAGAGGAAAGTGACGGCTTGTAAATTTATTGCGGGAGGGCAACATTGATAAATTAATAATTATTGGTTTATAAGTTTAAGATATTTAATCCACTTGGGAGGTTATCTTCATAATTTATAAAAGTTGATGCTTTAAGTAGAATTATTAAAATTATTAATTGAGATTTTAAAGTTTTTAAATAGGATTTTAAGAAACTTTTAATATTTATTAAGGGAATTATATGATATTTTACAATTTTAAGTGTACATTATTTAAACCTGTTGCCCTCCGTTTTCCAAATGGTGCAACAAATGGTAAAGAATAAGAATCTAATTCACTAATTAATTTAATGCACTACATCTAGAACTAATTACTACTACTACACATATAAACAAATTGCTTACTTCTTGACTGTAATCTTTGCGACCGTTATAAGCGTTATAGATAGCGGTAGATATGGTCACCCGAATTAAAAGTTTGATGGACATTACCAAACTATAGCCTTAGCGAACAGTTAACAGCCAAATAGGCAAATTAGATCAAAAACAATAGAAAGTATTCAGTTGAATAACAAACAGTAGACTCTATACAGTGGTCGTCATTAAATCATTTTTTTAAATCCAATCTATTAGTACCATGTATCAATCTTGGGAGCTTTTTAATTTAGCTTAACCATGCTGACTGGAGGAATTGCAAGAATAGCAAGGTAACAACAGTCTGCTTGCTTATCTCACGATTTATCCTTAACACTATTGTAAATTTGTAATTGTTCCATCAGGATCAAATTCAATGAAGTTGACTTAAAAAACATCTTAACGCTATGCCATTTGAAACACGGCCAAGATTGCTGGTCTTTCAAAAGCAGAAATAGTTGGCAATTAAAGCGTGTTTCTTGTACTACTTCATCTCTGAGGACTTAAATCCAAAGGCAAATTAATGTTAAAAACAGCTAACTATTTTTATTAAACTGAGATTTAAACTTGAAACAGTATTAGAAGATTGCAAGATTACCAGTTAACTAGATCTACAAAAATGTTTGTTGACTCAGAATCTTGAGCATCGGGAATATAAAATGGCAAAACGTTATCTTTGGTGATAAAAAGACTTGAACATTTCTGATGACGGTACAAATAACAATATTGCCATTATCTACACAAACAACCAAAGTCTGAGTAAAAAAAACATGACTTTGGTATATATAAGCATAAGAAGGCTAACTTGGTCATTTCATCTAGCATACGTTCGAATACAATTAAATATGTTGTAACGAAAACTGGTACAATCAAAGCCGGATAGAAGGTTGATTCAAGTACAAGAGCTAATCTAATGTCATCATCTGTTTGGAATTCTTGGAATTCTTGGAATCTTATTTTAAAACAAAATCAGATTAGCACTGTTTGTGTTTTGATAATACCTCTTTTGATAGATAATAGACTGATAATATCCGAATAACTCTGCCCCATGATGACGCCGATGTTTTCTTCTTTAAGTAAGTTTTGAATCAAGTGCCATTGATAATTTTTGATTTTAGAAAGATAGGCGAGTTATATTGCTGCAACATCTTAGATTACCTTCTCCATCTATTGATTTTAGTTTTTCATATTTTGTTACACTTCCATTTACTATTAATCCTTCTCTCAATGCGTTTACCATTTCTTGTAATTATTATTCGCTTGTGCAATTTATTGCAACATAATGACCTTGTAAAGTCTCAGGAACTCTGTCTATCGAATTCTAACCAACCAAACTGTCTACTTGCATTCTATTGCATTTGCCTTTCCATGTGGGTCATTTTTTGAAATGATCTAATGCAATTTACTTCAAAACTTATAATTTTTTTAATTCTTTACAGTGAATATATAAAAGAAAAACGTTTTTTATAACATTTTGTATTTTTTGGTATGCACAGCCATGCAGAGACTCATCTTAATGGAAAGACACCATATTCATTTTCATTTGATATATCACATGACCAGATCCGTAATATTCTTAATTTTAGATTCTGGGCCATAATCTTTAGTTTTTTGCATGTCAAAATTAGGTAAAAAAGATAATAAGCAAAAATATTCTTAGAATAAATATATCAAGTACTTCGTTACGAGCTTATTGATTTTTCGGCGCGAAGGCCATCTTCAGTGATATACATATGGCCTTCGCGCCAAAACCGGTCTAGTATTAAGATCAATAAACTCATAAAAAAGTACTTGATATATTTATTCTTAACATTCATTACATCATGCAAAAGATGGATCTGCAACATCAACAATAATATAGTTGTTCAGGCTAAATAATGAGTGAACTGGTTTTTGTCAATTATCTTATGTATTTAGAGCTATAATATTTCCCGTTCTGGTCTTTACGATCTAGTCTTACAGATAAAGTCTTTGGAAAACCAGACATTTCCTTTTGTGCGTGTCAAGATTAGTTTATGTCAACATCTGACTTTTTTGCTCTTTTAGAAAGTTGGTATGGGTTTGCTGAAAACACAAACAATGGTGTTGGTTCAAAAGAATGGAGAAATACTTTTCTCAGACCCATAATAATACCCTTAAACTCATACCGTTTTTACTGTAACTTCTTGATTTTCGTAATTTTTAAAAAGAGCTTTAGCCAGCCACCGTCGATCGTGCTCGTAAACAACATAACCCTGCTCATCACAGAAGTTGAGTCTTTTTCAGTTAAATACGTACTTTAGTTTCACACTTCCTACTGAATTGAAAAATCTTCATTGTTACTTCAGTTTTACTAAATGGAAAACAAACGTTGCTTCATGGAAACGAGTTTCCAAAAAGACCTCTCCTTCCAGGTGTTCCTGTTTTGTACAATAAAAATTAAAAATCTGTGTTGGAGTCATAACCTAATCTGGTCAGTATGTTCCCTTGGAGGCTCTTCTTCAAAATCATTTTTGTGGTACAACAGATTTGTAGTGTTCTTCCTTTTTTATATTGTGCAGAGAACCCAATCTGAAAAATTGCAAATCTTATGTAGTGTTGGTAAAACTTTAGTTTTCAGAAATAAAATTAGTTTTCTCTGGAATAAGTGGACAGCAATACTATTGTTTTTTAGACATTCAAAAATTAACAAAATTTTTGTATTTGATTTCACCTTGATTTTTGTAACAGACGAATTATTATTCCAATGGAAAGACTGTACTTCATCTTGAACTCTAAATGAGTCATTTTTTAAATAGTCCAAACTTATCACTGGTTTTTCTCTTTTACACGTACGTTCTTTGAGATAAGCATAAAATTCGGATTGTTGGCATGTTATAAAAAAGTATTTTTCCAAGATGATCTGTTGTTCAGAGAAACTGTCGACAGATTCTTCTATGGTTTTGGCATTCTCAACCATATTCTTTTCCAAGAGATTTACCAACTACCCTTTTAACTTTTCTGTACTTGGACTTTTATTACATTCACTGCTGAGAGTTGGTTTTGAATATTATTTGCGACAGGCAAGCTTTATAATCACTTTCGTTTTTTTTAACGTAGGTCCAGCTATCATCAATTTAATCTGCCAGCACACAGTTCTTGGGTCACAACTCAACAGATTTAAAAATTCCTATTTTGTTTGTAGGGTACTTCCTTTTAACAGTTAACAAGCCTTTTTGTGTTGTCTTCTGTCTACATGGACATCCGACTTACTCCATCACTTTTGACATTTTTCTTATTACTAATTTATTTACTGTTTTACCAGAGCTTGGATTGGGAGAAGACATGATACCCTTTTTCTTAAACAGAGCTTTTGTTTTTTAACCATTCTGTTGCCTACCTTAAATTCATCTTCTATTTTTAAAAATTAAATTTTGGAAGTGTTCGTTCCTGCTCTACGTATTACTGAATTTTTCCTTTAGTTGAAGAAGAATTTCAGCATTGGGATCATATTTTTCTTTCTTTCTTTCTTTCTTTCTTTCCAATTGCTGGTAAATTCCTGCGTCAGTTTTTTCTTTAACATTTTTAGTTTTCTTTCAAAACAGTCTGGACTGTACTTTTGCTTCTTTGCAATTGAGAACTCTTCAATATTCAAAGAGATCTGTTTAAATATTCAAATGTCAAATCTATATCAACAAAGTTCTGCCTAATGATGATGCTTCTAGAACGTCTAGGTCTTCTACTTCTAAAATTCTCTTTTTCTTTGCTTTCCATTTACTATCTACAACTATCACAGATTTTCATGCCTTTTTTTTCATTAAGTATTTACTTACTTCAAACATACAGATTTGTACTGGTCTAAGATTTTTTATAGTTTTGTGTCTACTTTGTTCAAAAATATTACAACAGCATACAAAATGTGTAATGTTTTAATGTATTCTAGTGACCCAAAATGACGGTCTTTAAGGTGATTTTTCAATCTTGGAAAGAGGAAAAAGGCACAAGGATTCAATTCGGGGAAATAAAAGGACTAAGGAGCCACGGAGATGTCTTTACTTGCCAAAAACTCATTAACTGAAAACGCAGTGTGACAAGGCGCATTGTCGTAATGCAGCACCCAGTTGTTCTTGATGTTTGATCTCCACGCATGACCCTTTTTGAAATCTTTCAAGAACTTCTCGGTACAATTGTTGCTTTACCGTTTAGCCTCGAGGCACAAACTCTTTGTGATTCCTTGGCTATCGATAAGCAAATCATCATGGTTTCGATCTTCGACTTGCTCATTCTTGCTTTTTTGGCCTTGGTAAGCCTGAAGTGTGCCATTCCTGGCTCAGGTGCTTCGTGTCCGGGTCGTATTGAAAAACCTAAGATTAGTCACCAGTAATGATACGTTCCAAAAAATGAGGTTCATTTTCAGTCCGCTCCAAGAAATCGAGGCACGTGTCCCTCCTGTTGTTTTTTTGTTCTTGCGAAAGATTTTTTAGAACCAATTCTTGCATTTGCAGGCCTTCCGCTTCAAGGTTCATCTTCAATCTGTTCTCTTCCCTCTGAAAATGCCTTAGATCACCTAAACACCTGCGCCATTGACAAGACATCTGCTGAAGCTCTGCAAAAGTTTCTAGACCAAGTCTGAAGCAAAGCCTCATAGCATAACGTTGTTCAAAATTGATATCACTTATTTTCAGAATGCAATAAAAAAAACAGATTACAAAAAAACTTCTTACGGACAACCAATTAACTGTACGGAGTTCAAGCTCTTACTGGCGGGGCACCAGTTATAGACCCACCTTATCTCTATACCGGTAATTAGTTTATTTGCACACCTCATATACTCGGATTCATATCTGACTTAACTGTCCCAGTCATGATTCTTGGGTTTAGAAAAATATAACAGGAAATAGATCAATATCTTTAATTAAAGAATTAATAAACTTATAAAAGCATAACCTCTGCACCACCTAATGATATTTCTAATTAAAGATTTATTTATAATAAGTTTAGTAAAAATACAACCTTCACATTAACTAGACTCCAGTACATACAAAATCACATCCACTCTAAACTGCCGTACATATAGTCACTATGGGTGACGCCAAACGCGTGTTGTACACTATTGTAACTCCCTACTACTGACAGGCGTTTAGCGTTACTATTACCCATAGCATGTAATTTGACTGTGAGTTCGGCAGCAAGTTTGGATTGAATTGTACGAAAACTTCAATAAAAGCAAAAGTAACTATACCCAATAAGAGTTAATGGCAGACTGCTTTACAATACTCAGGAAGCAACAAAAGTATCAACATGTTCGGTTCATGTCATGAGTTGTTATGACCTGTCATCATTACCACTGGTGACCAAATTCAACTTGGAATAAGTAATATTGTTTTTATCATTAACGAATTAAAATACATCTATCAGTATCGTACACCAATGGTAGTTTTCACATGAAGCTACACAGAATGCCTAAAAATTGGGATCCTATCGATATCAAAATTACTTTTCAAGATGTTGAGTTTGTGACCTTCTAATACCACAAATCTAGTCATGTGACATATTAGATGAAAGTCTATAATATTCCAAACGGTCTTATATAAATTGGCTTAGATTAAGACGGTTTGGTAATATTCTGAATACTCCTGATATGGCATTGCGTCTAAGTCCATCATAAGGCTATAGAAAGAATTGGGATCGAAAGTTCAAAAATTTTAGGTTTTGGTCTTTGCTAGTCAATCATTTATTCGCAAAATAGCTTGTGGTGTTAAAAAAGTTTTAGAGCAGTGATTACCAACATGCTCTTTGATGTTCGTTTTTTGCTTTATGTATTCCAGTTATAACCATATTACTTATGGTTCAGGAATTCATGCACTCTCGAGAGCTGTTACATGATTATCTAACTGTACGTATTGAATGACATGCATAAGTAGTCTACAGTAGCGAGATTAACATCACTAGTTCTATAGTTTACCAACATGGCAGCCAAGTTAAAATCAATACTACCACCTTCAATGAAACGACACAATATTCAGATTTCAGTTTCAAGGTTTCATAGGTACTATTTGTATTGATCAATTTGACGGTATTTATTTCATTTGTAACTAAGACAATTTTGAAATTCGATTTCCCAAGAGGACTATCACCACCTCTTCTGTTTTGGCCACCATTGATAGGTTTCGTAACATTTTTCAAGTGCCTTTCATTTTAAGTCATTAAAAATCTGTTCAATATTTACTTTTAGTCTCAACATTTCATTCTTCTTTCAATACGATACGCTTAGTTGCAACTTTCACCTTTCCACCTTTTATAGTACAATATATGAAAACACGCGTTAAGAAAATCTCTCTATTCTAAAAATAGTTCGTGTTGTTATTAATATCGAGAAATCTTTACAAAGTTCCAAAGCTGTTCAGAATATTTATTTTGGTGTTTTCAAGGAAATCCGGCCATTTTATTTCCGTTTCCTTAATTTGCTTTTGTTTCGGTTTCCAGAAGGTCTTCTCTAAACATATGGGCTGGATTTTCTCACAACCGAATAAAAATGTCACGGATTTCTTTATTTCTTTATCAGAATTCTACTTGCTTGTAAAATATTTACACTGGAGTTAAGATCCCAAGGAAAACAACGACCTCGTAAATTTGAAAATCAAATTTTGATAACGTTTACTATTTCGTGACTCCGTTTAAAGAGTAACAACCCCATCAAATTACTTCTTGTTTCTTTTTCTATTACTCTTAATTTCGTTAATGTCGGTTCTGCACATATTTAACAAAAACACTTGTAAGTAAAAACATTTTTTCTCTTTCTCTGTATGTATTGAAGTTAGTTAAACAATTTTTTATAGCACACAAGTATTTCGTTTTCGTATATAAATTAGTTTGCTATCTGTCACGCAATCAGAATATACAGAGTAATAACGAAGTAATTTTAAGTTGAAGGAATATGCAAATCGGTTTTTTCTCCTCTCTGTTATTATGCTACAAAATGTTTAATGAATGCTTTTTGAATTCTTAAAATTTTGATTAGAATGATAAATAATAAGTTAAGGTTTTTATAAACAATAAATTTATTTTTATTTTACTACAGTGCTGAGAGTGTATCAAATAAATAATGGAGAAATTATCTAGAGATTTAACCTTAATTTTATCAGCATAGCCTTAACTCAAGCTTAGTTTTTTATTTGTAGTAAATATAAAAAAATCCTAATTTAGACAAAAAAATCGCGTGCTAAATACTTGTTATGTTTGCAATGTGTTAACGATTTATTGCCTAATTATTTTTAAGCTTGGTAACCAAAATCCACATTCTTTGTTAAGAAATTTTCAAGATTTAAGACTTAATGCTATGTTTAATTTACACATCAAAACGCTAAAACAGAGAAATTAATTATATTTAGGTTTCCACCTTAACCTAGCATTAAAAAATCATTTTTCGTTCATGCAGATTCAACTTGAATCGTCGTCTTTTCCGGAAATTTCTAAATTTAGGCACGATTTTTAGGAAACACTCACATCAGACCACTTACTCCTCCTTCTTAGCTTCCACTTCTGGTGGAGGTGAAGGAGCAGGTGTCGGTAGTCTGTGAACAAGGCCTTCAACTTTTTTTTCATCCTCACTAATTTCATTTTCAATCATATCTAAACTTTTCTCGATATCTTCTATCTCTAAACTGTCTCTAAGTCTTTCAATTTCTTTTTCTGCGTTACTTCTGATGGTTTCAACTCTTTCAAATGCTTTCTCTCCCGTGTGAGTGGCTTTCTCTTCAATATTATGAGCTTCCTTCGATACTTCTTCTTTCGTTTCATCTATCGTATGCGAAACCATTTCTTCAGCGTGTTCTGCTTCTGATGCTAAAACCGTTTCTGCCTGAGAAACAGCTTCTACCATGTTTTCATGAGTTTTATGTACATGTTCTTCGGTTGCCTTTTCTAAATCATCGACTGCTTCCTTAGTCTCATTTTTGGCGCCAGTAACTGTAGTGCTGATTTTGTCGACTACAGATCCGATGCTGTTTTCTGCCGTTTCGAACGCTGAACTCATTGCATGTTTCACGTGCCCAACACCAGTGGTAAATCCATCTTTCGCTGTTTCGCCCACGTCTGAAAAGAAAAATGAATGTAAATACTTGGAAACAGTTATCAGGAAAAAATTAATTTTTGCTTGTAAAGCACTAAAATACTAGAAATTGTTTTATATCCAGTAACCTAATTAGTTATAAATTAGATATATCTCTTAACATTAAAACTAAACTCAACGAGAAATAGCAATTGTTTGTTTTGTTTGCGCACTATCACCAAGCCTGGCCCCGTCCGGCTTAGTTATACTGGAAACTGGATTTTTCTTAATGGTGATAATCGATACCGAAACAGTAATTTTCACGAACCACTTCGACATCACACAACCGCTATTGCGCGTTTGCAAAACTTCATTCAGGTTACCGTTGCTACCAACATCATCATCGCGCACAACTACTTACTAAACGAAAACTTCAAGCGCGATACAACAGAACATTATTCCTATCCTTCACATTCAGCACAAGCGCGAAGATAGACACGAGCAAGCCGGAATCGCGTCATTATTGCTAATTCCAAGTACTATAGTGCCTTTTGGCAAATAGAAAATAGTAGTATAGAGAACACGTGATCGGTTGCGATGAACTCGTTAGAGAAGTGACTAATTAAGCATAGGCCATAAAACAATTTTGCTATTCCCTCGACGATTTTTTATCGACCCAGTTTATTTAAATTGGTTTAGTTAAATGCAAAGAATATAGGGTCGCTAATGTTTGGCCTTGAGGCGATTGTCATCGTAGTAGAAGTGACACATTCAACATAACTGTCTTTGCACCTGGTGGCTGGAGTGGTAGCGTCAATAGGAAACTGCAGATCGAATCGGCTACGAAACAATCTTGCCATACTTTCTATGATTTTTCTTAGATAGCCAGATCAAACATAAAGTTCTGCCATCTCTAACTATCCCCTCCCGTAGATTTCGTGATGCGTTTCCAAATTCTAGATTTACTTCCCTCTGTGGTTGAAGAGATATTTCATCTTCTATTTAGATTATGGTTGCTTCGCAGCAAACATAACCATGATTTGCTCTTGATTTGACTATAGCAAGCATCGAATGGCGCGGCGCGAATTTACTTCAGTTGGGTTGTGGTGTACTTCTAGTAGAGTGTTTGTCGCTGTTCCAGCCAAATGTAATAGTTGGTTACTTTTTGGAACTGACTCCAATAAAGTGGAATGCTTTGCACAAATGTCATTTTATAATTTTGTTACGGTACTGAGCCATAGTTACTTTTATAGCACATTACAGTTTAAAATGAGAAAAGGCATAAATTATTATTTTCAATACCAACCGTATCTCAGAATCAGGTTTGAAACGGACAATTTTACCTGAATTGGAGAAACGCATTAATACACTCCTGATAGCTCAAATTTTATCGTTCAGGTTTAAAACGGACAATTTTACTCAAATTGGATTAAAGCGTTGACACTTCATGGGTTCCAATTTTACTTCAATCTTACTCTCCGTATGAAACGTGAAAAATGTAAGTAAAGAATCTTTACTTATATGTCTTGCTTCCATTTCAGTAAACGTGCAGGCTTAACAAACTGGGTAATAACTGAATATAAACTCACAAAGTGAATGTAACCTTACAAAAGCACGCGCTCGAACTACTTTGTATGAGATGATCAACACGATCGTGCCAATACACTTTTGGTTTTTAACACACTTTTACCCAAACGGTGTGATGGTACACACTGATTTTGATTTTGTTCGTACTCTGCTTGTTCCAACTTAAAAAAAATCAAACTGACTTTGAGTTTGTTCAGCTTTTTCACGCGTGAATGTCGTGTACACTTTCGGTTTTACCCTTACATATATAAATGGTACGGGTAATACTGGAACGAATCACGAGAAGCATGTCAGGGGCCCTCAAGATCAGCAAAGCTAAAACAGCCGGACTCAGTAAGCGGAAATGAGCAACATTGGCTTTCTTTCTTTCTTTATAGTGAGCAGTATAGTTTAATGGGCAGCGTGTTGCATTCAGAAAAATCAAATGCAGGTTTCTGAACAAACCGTCCTCAGTACGGTTTTCTATGGTTTATCTTAACGGTGTAAGTGGATTACCAGATCTGCAATTTTTCAAAGTTTAATTGCCTTTTTCCGTTTTCGTACGTTTCTTTTTTAAACCTTGATCGAAAAAGATTTACCGAGTTCTTATTTTAAACCGTTTAGAATGGGACAAACGGGAGCTTATAAACCTACAACTTTTTGACAGTTCTGATGTTCTTTTTACCATGGCTATTGTGCCATAAAACTTGTCACTAAAAGCAATTGAGCAGAGTGATGGTAAGAGTTTGTTTCAAAATATTTTTCCATTTGTGTAGATTCCAGATGCACAAATACCCTCAACAGCTATTGCAGTAGTTACAAGTTACCAGTGCATCTGGAAAAGGGTTTTCTTTGACAGTGATATCAGGATGTTGATTTATTCGATTTATATTTGAAGATTTCTATTTTTAAAAACTCCAGGAGAAAATTAGCAATTACTGAAGAGAGGGATGGCTCCCTAGACGCTTCAGAAAATTTTCTTTTTTTCCACTACAAATTTGTCATTTTGGATTGTAAGATGAAATAAGAAATAAACTAAACAAGATGGATTGAATTAAAAGTATAAGACAATGTCACCCAATGCTTTAGAAGTTGATTGGTGAAATTGTTTAACCTTCCAGATGGAAGCTTGTATTTCAGTGAATAATCCTAGAATCAACAATAGATCAATACAAAAGTTGAGGTATATTTCTTCGGAATCTTGGATAAAAACTAACCCTGACATCACGAGATTAGGCAATCCGTTATAACTTAGCTTTACCGAGCAAGTAATCATGTCTACTCCTTTTTGGCACATCACATCAAATCTTAAAGTTCACTTTTATTATTATTTATTTAGTTACTTAGATCAAATAAGATATTATTTTTTAATAAGTATTTCGAGTTATGAATGTTTTTCTGTCTAACTTATAAAGAAAATGATTCTATTCTTATTTAGAAAATGATATACTAAAGGCAAGCAAAGACACTGTAGTCAAACAGATAACAGGTAAACAAATATAAACATTGATTAGTTGCCTTGCAAGTAATAACTGTCATGTTAGGTATCAGTTGAATGCAACAAGTTCACCGAAAAACTGAAACAAATTGCAAGTGTTTCACACATTCATGTCCGTTCTACTTCCGTCACGAATGCATGAATTCCATGTCGTGTTGAACATTTCATTTAAAAAAGTAAATATGTCTGCATTTATATTCGTATCAAAAGTGTTGAAACAATTATCCATGAACTTTTGACATTTGACGGCGTCTACACAAGACTACCCCATATCACGACAACCTACTACAACCATTAGTAATATTCCATTAAACGATAAAATGATATTTTGCATGCTACTTGTATTTATTATAATAAATAGCAGTTTCCATTGGGCTGAAAAATATGCATGCAGTCAGCAGCCATTCTAATAAATAAAGTAAACATATTTTTATAGCTTACGCCCATTCACTAATTGTAAATGTGTACCTTGTCGATTATTCAAATTATTTAAAGCTCACTCAGCAAATTACACCTTTTATATAAACATTTCATGACAAGGTCATAAAAGTAGTGCTGTGGTATAGCCGCAAAGTTTCTTTCAAGATCATACACTATTCTACTAACCCCTAAACCCTGCCGTGCGTTTGTTATTTATTTATTCATTACAATGCTTCAATATTATAGTTCGTTTACAACATTCAACCCGTTGAGGATTAAAAAATAGTCAATAACCACTAAGTTCCTGTACATTTGAGCTGTAAGAGATTTAGAATCCATTTTTATCATGCTTCATGGTTAACATTGATTTTGAGTTGAGCTAAATGCAACCTTGACATTCACATCAAACTCATGGTAAAATCTGTTGAATCGCGATAACAGATAAGAAACTCAAGAAAGGGTAGGATTAGCATTTCTTAATGAGCACACAGTTTGCATCTGTAAAAGAAAGAGAATCAAGTTTTTCATAATTAATGATAGTGTAGTTTAAACTTTAAACCATATGGGTTTGTTATCTCACTTCATATTAAGACTTGTTGGATAATAATGAAAAAATCGAAATTTAGAAATGTCTACCGACCTTTAGAATTTTGTGAGTCCAAAGACTTGGGAAGTCTGAGGCCCTTGTGATCCACAAATTATATGAATTGAATAACTTCAAGATGTAAAAATTATCTACCAACATATACTTTTTGATGCTCAACATGGGGCACTAAACATACTTGCATATCGTACAATTGCAACACCTCGGTTCTGAACATGTTATACCGCTAGATGCTCTATAGCATTACACCTTATTCTTCCAACTAGAGATCGTCACCGATACACGAGTTAAAGGCCAATTAGTATATGTCCGTAAATGATTTTTTAGTTTTAAAGTCACCCATCATTGGATATTGTAAAACTCCAAATTCTAGAGAATTTTGACGTTCTTGTGGGCCGCAAATTAAACGTGTTGTATGAGTTCATAATATAAAAATGCTTTACTAATATTCATTTTTGGCGCCCAACGCGGGGCGCTAAAATCACTTATAAATCATACACTCCCTTAAGTGCATTATCAAGTACACAGCCACCAAGAACATCCTTTCGTATCATCACAACACGTTACTTTTGAGCAAGTTATACCGTTTAGTGCACTGCAACATATACTTCATTTGTCCCTTAAGCGCTAGCGCTTTTCGTGCCCCACGTTAACCGTCAAAAAATATATGTCGGTAAATCATTTTTCAGTTTTAAGGGCATTCATCACATACAATTTTTATCTTACATGTACCTCCTAGATTACTATTTTCGACTGTTAGTACGACGTGACAAAACAATGTTTTTATGCTCAATGTCTAATCCTGGTTTAAACGTTTAAAGAAGCATACGATAAATCTAAATTTATCTAGAGATTTTGTAATGTTCTAATTGAGATTATAAAGTAATTAAGTAACTCGAAGCAAATTCTTTCGTTATCTAACAATTCCATATCATATATCACATACGGAAAGAATACGTAAGCAATGCTGAAGACATCTGATTATGTGTTCACATGCACCAATTGTTTCTGTAAAATAAATTGGAAAATGTAATTTTACTACTCACCTAAATAGAGACCAGAGAATCCCAAAATTGAATCAGCAGTTAAAACACCCAAATGTAAATTCTGATTCAGTGATTCTTCCATAATTATTTATTAATTTCTGTAGCAGTACCATACGCGTATGCAAGCGGAAGTTACTGTAGGTGGCACTGTTTGATAACTAGTAATTATACGTAATATAATGTCATCGCAAATTACATTAACAAAGCATGACTAGTTTTTCACAATGACCTTATATGCGTTAAGTAATAAATTACTTATAATAAAAATGCTGTTAAAATTTTACATCATGAAGTGATAAGCTATCAGAACAATAAAACGTACGTGGGTGCCAGTTTGTAACTGCAATCAAATGCACGAGCACATTGAGAAAACATCGCTCGAGGATAAAGAAGCTACAGCTATCTTTCTCGCAATTATTTATATTGGAGTACCATCACTTCTTCTATTTTACTTGGAGAGCACACTAAAATGATTTTTGGACGTAGCCCTACAAATAAAGTTCAAAACTTCTAAAATCGTTTTTGTTTTATTTTATAGATTTTGGCACCACGACCACTGAATACACCTTTGCAACTTTCTGTCTTTTGTTTTGAGTTCCGTAAATTAGGCTTCAAGGTCACTTTTGTATTCTGCTGTTCTAGGAAAATTAAACTTTACAGTTTCCCTTTCTGTACTTTTTTTCTTCGAGTTGAATTAGCTTTCTTTGCAAATTACACTCCCACTTTATAATGAGGAATAGAAGAGTGACACTGTTAAGTAACTCTAATTTTGCTTTCAATAATCATAACAAACAAATAAAGATAAGAATGACTACTATAAAGCACGTTATAGTACATTTTGCAGTTTGATACTACCAAATCTGTTGTTATCAATTTTTATGTTTTTTTCGTTTGTAGTAGAAGCTCGCTTGGATATCTTCAAATCTTCAAGAGTTCTTGTTTTACAGAAATTAAATTTACTTCTGAAGGGTTTCAAAAAATAACAACCTGCAGCTCTAGTTATATAATAATTAACACGTGCTTGCAAGTGCTACCGTAATTTAGCATTTTTTTGTACGCAATGCTTTTTATTTTATCTAAAAAAACGTTTATGAATTGTAAACTAAGTTTTAACAAATTTTTGAAGAAGTAAGAATAAACCACATTTACTTTTAATAGATTTAAATTAAATAACACCCTGTAGCTATAAATGTAGAATAATTAAAATATACTTTCAGATGCTATTCAACATTTTCATCTTGTATGCAATGACTTTGACTTCCTCTTAATATCTGTGGCGTTTATTATTTAAAATTTTGTAAAAGTAATTTCTTCTTAATAATATGCGTTATTTAAATATTATTATTAAATTCTAGTGTCTCCTTATAAAAATGCTTTCTTCGAGCTAATATTTTATTATTTTGCTACATGATATAAAATTATCTTAACTCAAAAAAAAATAATTTTCAAATGTTTCAAATTGATGTAAGTTTCTTTCTTTGCACAAATAAATTGAATTATGCATAATGCTGTTTCTTTTATTTCTAGTAGTAGTTTTCCAATAAGAGGTGTTATTTTGAATAGCCCGCTATTTCGGTAGATGTCACTTTTGAAGCTATCATTTTTTGACATTTAACAAGTAGAAACTACGCCATTAATAAATATGGAACGATACACGCTTCAACAACGCATTGGAATTATTAAAATTCACTATAAAAATGGTGAAAATTTGGCAGAGACGGTTCGTAAAACTCGAACATTTTTGGGTCACCGTGAAGCACCTTGTCGGACCGCAATACAGAAATTGGTGAAAACATTCGAGCTCTTGGGACAAGTTAGTGATGTGAAGAATAAAACCCGTGCACGTCGCTCAAGAACAGCCGAGAATATTGCTGTTGTAGCCGAAAGTGTTAAAGAAAACCCAGGTTTGTCCATTCCTCGTCGTTCTTTGGAATTAGCCATTCCACAAACGTCATTACACCGTATTTTGCATAAAGATTTGGGTCTTAAGGCTTATAAAGTCCAGTTAACACAAGAACTCTAGCCGGCCGATCATCAACAACGTCGTGTCTTTGCTGATTGGGTCGTTGAAATGCATGAAAATGATCCAGAATTCCATCGAAAAATCATCTTGAGTGATGAGGCCCATTTCCACCTCGGTGGCTTCGTCAACAAGCAAAATTGTCGGATCTGGGGCTCAGAAAATCCAAGAGTTATTGTTGAAAAGTCTCTCTATCCTCAACGTGTGACTGTTTGGTGCGGTTTATGGTCCGGCGGAGTCATTGGACCTTACTTTTTCGAAAATGAGGCTGGAGCAACAGTTACGGTGACTGGATTGCGCTATCGAGAGATGATTAACGATTTTTTATGGCCGGAATTGGATGGTATTGATCTGGACAACGTTTACTTTCAACAAGACGGCGCTACGTGCCACACAAGCAACGAAACCATTGATCTTTTACGGAAAAAGTTTCCGGACCGTGTTATCTCTCGAAGAGGTGATCACAATTGGCCACCGAGATCTTGTGATTTAACACCTTGCGACTTCTTTCTTTGGGGCCACGTGAAAGAGAAGGTCTACGCCAACAGCCCAGCGTCGATTCAAGACCTCAAAGATGGCATTCGTGAGGCTATCGAGGACATAGGGCAGCCACTTTGCGATTTGGTTATGGAAAATTTCATGAAAAGGATATTGTCCTGTAAGCGTGGTCGTGGTGGTCATTTGCCTGATGTTATTTTCCACTATTAACGGCATACCTTCCTCTTTATAATGAAATAAACATCCGATCATTTATATTAAAAAATGGCACTTTTCTTTGAATATCAAAATAACACCTCTTATTGGAAAACCCTTTATATTCCAAATAACTACTATAATTGAAGTGTAATAATTAAAAACTCCACTTTAGTTCAATTTAAGTTAAATTCAATTTTGTGTGTTTGAATTGTTCATAATACGAAAGAATTAAATATATCCCAGCAAAAACTCAATTCCTAATTTAGGTGTCAGATTCCAAATAATTTACTTACCGATCGTAGTTTCATTTTGTCAAGGTCAGTATTTCAGTATATTTCAGTTTAATAATAATTCAAATTTTTAAAAGGTACATAGAGTGTCATTCAAGGCTATGTAAGATTTGGTAATTTTTGCAAATTTTGAATTTATAATCGAAATAATTAACAAAATAAAATATAAAATATCTAATAAAAATTAATATTTTTACGTTAATTTTTACTATCACTATACTATTATCACAAAATTTAAATCTTACTCTTATCACAACTACTGTGTAATTTTGATTTGTAAGCTTTAATCTGAGAAAGTTTTATTATAATTAATCTAAGTGTAAAAGTTTCATTTGTTTATAAGCGAGTAGCGTAAGCTATAGAAAGTTATCCAAAATCTGATTAGGATAAACAGAAAAGAAAAGAAAAGGAAATGATGAAATATTTTATTTTTATTGGAAAGATTCTGCGTATGTCAAATACTAATAGACAATAGGAATAGTTGACATTTTTACTTTAATGTTGCTTTTTTGCAAAACTGGAAGTTATTATGTTCTCAAGACTAAGACCGAGATTATGTTGCAAAATTTATATTTTTGCTAACTAGAAATGTTCGATGTAAGCTTAAATGTTGGCACTAGACAATCGTATCGGTGTTTAATGTAATTTTAAAATTCCTAGATTTTTCAATGTCACCTGGCCACGAGCAAAAGAGGCAAACTGATTTCATTTAAATAGCAAACGGGCAACGTTCAAGTTAGTATGAGAGTTAGTTCAGTTAGTTAATTATTAATTGACAGTTTAGAAATAATTCATAATCAAACTAAGTTTTTTTAATTTAACTAGACTTTAATAATGTTAGCAATTTGTTTATGATTAGTAATGATGGTTTTGATAATTTTAAATTTAATTGTAATTATTTTTTTACTAAAAGTAAAAAATGAGATCACTTAGAATTGACAAATCAAGTGGGCGTTCAACGTAAAATTGTTCATTTCAAGTGATAATTCACTTTTTGAACTTTATCTTTACTTTGCTTTGTGACAAGCGTGCCACCACAACTTTATATTCTATGAACAGAACAGAAAAAGACTTTGTGTAATTAATAAAAGTTTAATTTCAAACGATTTTAGACAATCAGTTGGAACGTTAACCCAGACTGTTAAGAATGTTTTCCACTAATTTTTTTATGCAGATTTACATGAAAATGTGATTTTTCCTTTTATTTGGATATTTTCAACTAACATATTTAACTCTTGTGATAAGTTGACGTTTACAAAACTAAAAAACAGCAAACGCTAGTAGTTTTGTAGATAACAAGAAAATCAGTATTCAAAGCAATATTGAATTAGTTGAAGATATGGTATTTTAGATTGATGACCAAAATTTCCAGAAGTGCCCTTTTTCAGAAAATCCCAATTTTTGAGAATTTCATTAATAATTAGTCTGAAATAGATTTTATTTTCCTCGGAAACAGAAATGTATTTGAAGAAATTTTTCCATATTTCCTCTAACACTAATTTTACTACAATTGTGGTATAAAAGATATTTTAACCAGAAATAGAGTTTTCAAAGGTTAAACGTTGAAACAGATTACTTGATTATTTAGAAAGCTATTTTATATATCAAAATAATTTGTTTTTACAAGAAAATATGGTACTTTATGGTGTTTTGTTAACTATGTTAACATGCCCATTAAATTCATTTCCAGCGACTATCAAACATTTTTTATATGTTGCGAACTCTCAGATATGACGAGTTTTATATTTCCTTTCATGAAGCTCCAATAATAATAATAATAACAATACGTAAAATTACATTAAATATGTACCTACTATGTATTGTATTTCGTGAAACAGAAAAGGCATTACGTTTGTCGTTCTATTTCTGACATGCTTTTAACTTTAATAATTTCCTGTAAATATCAATACCAATCAACTATCTACAGTACTGAAAACATATAACACGATAACTAGGCAACATACCAACTAAATATTTTTTAAGTGTTATCTTTATTAAATGTCTTCCAAATCTGATAGTTTTGCAAAGCACATAATTACTGATTCTTAACTTTTAAGTACCCACACACAGTTCAATGATCTCTTTTGTTGCAGTTCCATCAAGAGAAAATAATAGCGTGTCTATTAAAAACCATTTTCACATTTATAATCCTCACACGCAATAGTTCCCAGTAAGTATAAAAATTGATTTTTTTTATTTTTCGTATAGTCAACGACATTTGACCTTTTATTATAAATTTAAGTAACAAGAAGTATTCGGTAAAAACTGTAAAGTTCGTGTTTTTACCGCTTCGAGGAACAAATTAATCGATAGGTAAATGTTTTCTTCTTAAATGACCACGAATTTACATTTATTTAAAATTCTAACGACTCCAATGTCATTTACTTCTGTTTAAACACGTTGTACTGTCACGAAGTGAAAATTTAATTGTATTCCTGATAATCCTTTACAAGAAAATAATTATTTTGCTGTTTTTTAATTGAAAGTCCCTGTATGCTTTTTACATTTTAATTTGTTCGAGATAAAGGCTTTTATGGCTTGTATAACAAGTTCAAAACATTCAAAACAAGTGTCATGTGTATTTTTGAAAACAGATTGAAGTGACATTTTACGAGGACAAATGATTTAATAAATGAAAAGCAAAACAAATGCTTTACACAAGATATTAGATTTGTCTAAGAATTAAAAAAAAAACGCATTGTCAGAAAAATAACAACACCGCTACTATCAGCTAAGGTGCTCTTTCTCATCTCTGCTCATCTTTTCAAAAACTCAACTGCTAGCAACAGGTGCATCTTAACTTCTGAAATAGCTTGTAAAAGCAAAAGCAAATATACATTGTTTTAAGAAAATCTTGTTACACATAACGATGTTTCCATACTTTACGCTGTATCTTTTGGTTTTACCTAGCTTGCTCCAAAGCGCTGGGCCTTAGAGGTAACCGATCTAAATGTTAATGAAACATTACAGAAAAATAACTCTAAAAGAAAAAATCTCATTTAAGTAGGAATTACTGACATCAATATTTTAACGTCATCTTAGACATGGTTTTTCCTTTTTGTCCTCTTATCTTCTTGCTTGTAACTTCAACATCTTCAGTTGTCAATCTCCTCTGACGATTAAAATGTGTACAATGTGGCTGGACCAAATTCTATAGCAAACAATATTTTGATGTGATTATGTGTCAGTGATATCAAAGGTTCAATGTAGACAGGCTAGTCTATATAGTACATTAAAGACGAAGAAAGTGTTGCTTTAAGAACAAAATAAGATGTGAACTCAATTAACAAAATTGATCTAATTTGGTAAGTATGGATGGAAAGAACTGTTGAGCACAACAAAAGATTTGTATCGAGGCTGTTCTAAAGCTTTTTACTTTAGACCAAGACTGAGATAAAAAATATTATTATCTCTGACAAGATTTAAAGCTTTCAAAACTATCCTAAAACAAAAAAAACAGTCTGTGCATTCTACAACGCCAATGTTGCCATAACTGAAAAAAATACGAGGGTGGTCTGAAAAGTTTCCGACCTCAACGTGAAGATGGCAGCACTCGTAAATAAAAGCTACTGAATTTCGTTGTTCATCTGTTGACAGTTACTCACCAAAGTTTCAGCCATTTTGGACGCGCAGTTTTTATGTAACAGTCGTTTGAGTGAGTTGATGTGTTTTTTTGTGAAAATCGACAAAATCGAGTATCGAGCTGTCATAAAATATTTGTTTTTGAAAGGCAATACGCCTTCGCAAATAAAAGATGAGTTGGATTCTGTGTATGGGGACTCTGCACCATCATTTACCACAGTGAAATTTTGGGCTGCTGAATTTAAACGTGGCCGTAAGAGCTTGGGAGACGATGAACGTTTGGGACGTCCAAAAACTGCAACCACCGACGAAAACATCGCCAGAGTTCACCAAATGGTGCTAGACGACCGCTGAATTAAAGTGAGAGAGATAGAAGAGGTTATGAACATGTCAAAAGAACGTGTTTGTCACATATTAAATCAACATTTAGGCATGAGAAAGCTGTCCGCGCGTTGGGTGACGCGTTTGCTCACGTTAGACCAAAAACGTGTTCGAATGAATATTTCCAACGCTCTTTTGACGCAGTTTAGGCGAAATAAATCCGAGTTTTGGCGCCGATTAATTACTGTAGATGAAACTTGGATACACCATTATACGCCCGAAACAAAAATACAGTCCAAACAGTGGACTGCAAAGGGGTAACCGGCTCCAAAAAAAGCAAAAACTGTTTTTTCGGCTGGGAAAGTGATGGCAACTGTTTTTTGGGATAGTCATGGAGTTATTTTAATCGATTATCTTCAAAAAGGAAAAACCATTACAGGAGCATACTATGCATCATTACTTGACAAGCTGAAGGCAGAAATTGCGAAAAAACGGCCACATTTGCAGAAAAAGAAAATCCTGTGTCACCAAGACAACGCACCGTCTCACACCTCAGCGGTTGCCATGGCGAAAATCCACGAATTACGGTTTGAACTGCTTGACCATCCGCCTTACTCACCAGATCTAGCCCCAAGCGACTTCTTTTCGTTCCTTCATCTAAAAATTGCGCTCGGAGGACAAAGATTTTCGTCAAATGAAGAGGCAATCACCTTCGTGAACAATTATTTTGGAGAGAAAAATGCCGAGTACTATTTGGACGGGTTACAGAGATGGGAGCATCGCTGGGAGAAGTGTGTAGAGTTACAAGGAGACTATGTTGAAAAATAAAAAAAAATTTTTAGAAAATCTTTGTTAGGTCGGAAACTTTTCAGACCACCCTCGTATAGGAAAAAAGTCCATGGTAAAATCTACGTACTTAATGTTTGTTGGTTTCTTTGGAATTAAAGGTACAGCTTTCGAAAAGTAAAGTTTACATGGAAAAGCAGTAAATCAGTATTGACTCTGAGAGAGTGTATCAGAAGAAAATCAGATCTGCATACAGCGAAACGACTTCATTCTTAATCAGGATAATGTCTCAGTCCAATCAACAGCTTCAGTGAAACAGTTTGCAGTCGAGAAACTTGTCGTACTGTTCAGACATTATAGAGTTGGTGCACATGTACTTTACATTATAACTAAGCACGATATAAATCATTTATTTATTCTTAAAAACAATTAACTTCTTGAAATGGTAATTCTTTTATTTTATGAACATTGTTTCAAATTTTAATTATAAAATACAAAATAACTCGCGCCAATTGATGAATTTAAAAGATATAGTTTTATAAGAATTATCATAACGTAAAAATCATAACCAAAATGTCTGTCACGAATGGCAGTTTTTATTTTATTTTGTAAAATGCTGCAAAATGCTGTAGAGTATTATAAATATTATAGCGTTAGAACTGGCTTAAATAAGAGTTACACGTTTTAGAATTTATGTTTATCATAAAATTAAGAATTATCTATTTGTGTTTTCCATTACCTCTGTTAATGTATGCAATTTCACCCTATAAAAACTGACTCAGATTGTTAAAATCAGTTCGAATTTAAACCCACTCGAAGATTCGTTATATGAAGTGTGTTCTTTCATTAAACTACACCACCCTTATTCCAGAATCACTCAGAAGACTAGGCGACAACATTCTGCCTACTCACCAGTGTTAACATTGGCAATGCAACAAAACTAAAGTGTTGTGTTTGCATTTAACAATTTTCCTTACGGAAACGTCTTCCATCTTTACGTTGAAATTTACAATGAGATCACTACCATTGAAATCGAAGTTTTGATTAATCTTTCCAGAACCGGAGTTAGGTTACATCTGTTAGATACCTCGAAAACGTAACAACAACATTAGCGAACTGGTTGCACTTGCAAGTTCTGTTGTATCATAAATCAGTATTTCTCCACATTTGATCCGAGTTTTCTTCTTTATAAGATTTTTTAACCTCTTAGTTAATAATTAACATGTGGTAATAATCTGGAGTTACTTCATGCGATTGTTCTCTCTTTATTTATTAATCATCCTGATTCGGTTAAATTTAACAGTATGAGCAATTTAATAAAAACCAGCCACGGCTGCAGCTTATGACAGAAATAAGACTTCCAGGCTTGGAACGTTTGAAATTTGAATCTGATTTCAGTGTTGTGTGTACGATCACAAAGTGCTTACTTTAGAAAAGCAACAATAAGAGAGGGCAAGAAACACAATCTTGTGGACAAAGTGTTGGGTTTGGAAATCAGTCTCGGAGATTCCAAAGCATTCAAATTATACTTTCCGGAAACAAGAAACTGTCTTGAAAAAGCATTAATGACCTTTTTCCGTTTCTTGAGAGAATCCGGATTAGAATGTTTAGACTGAGTATTCTCATTAGAGTTTTCACTTAATTTCTACAGATTTGAATACCTACTACTTTCACTCTTACTAGAATCCCCATTTGTGGTTGAAAAGGAGCCTCTAAACTCCTAAAGCAACTTAGAACGTAGAAACAACACGTTCATTATTTATAAGGTGAAGAAAGTCTACAAACGCTATGGTTTGGGTTGGTCAGTCAGCTTTATTTCTGTTTGTATTGGCTTTAGAAATACTGTTTGGTTTCGTTGTAATTTCAGTTTTTTCATTTTGAAAATGTAAATTTCAATTTTACTAAAGACTAATTCTTCTTTTAGCTTTTATTATTTAATTATCTAAAAACTGTAACTAACAAACCTGAGTAAAATTAATCTGTTATCCCTTCTTTAGACCGCTGACAAATAACAGAGTGAGATGAATATTACGAAAATAGAAAAGAGTGTTAAGATCAGCACACATCGGGGATATGGTAACGAAAAGATAACAGTTGGTGAAGTGTCAAAGATAGTGTTTCTTGAAGCATTAACAAAAGTCGCACCTATGCTCTAGTTAACAAAGGATTTGATTACTATAAATCTAGCTCATCTTGCAGAGTTGAGACCAGCTTTCTTGGTTACATAAGAGTAAGTATTTTTGTTATTTGCTCAACTTCTGTGACAAAAAGAAACTAGTAGTTCTTACTCGTGCTAAAATACATTGAATAACGACTACTTTGAACCTTTAAACCTAATTGTACAAGAATCCTGTACCGGTGGTTAAACAGATTGACAGTAACTATGGAAAAACCAATACGTAACAAAAGTGTTTATCAAAGTCCTCCAAGCGACCACATGAATTGTAAATTAAATCCCGCTAAGAATTGTTTATTTTAGATTGGTATGGAAATAATAAAAAAAAACAATGCAAATTAGTATTTAAGATTTTGTTAAATTAACTTTCGTGAATTATTAAATTTAACATTTGGTCTGCTCATTTGTTAAATTAATCTAGGAATTGTGTATTTTTAGATTTTTTTTATTTAAAATACCTTTTGTAAATAAATAGAATCTTTCGGATCTTTAATTTTTCCCCTTGTTGAGTTCTTATTATAGTATTTTTTAGGATATTCGCTGTTTTCCCGTATAAAAATCCCATTTTTGTTTGACAATTTTTTAAAACTTCTAATTCAAGTTAAAAATGTATAATATAGGTCGGAAATTAGCAATTGCCCTTTTAAATCAATATTTATAGGTTCAGTCACTTTTGTGTTTTGAGTTCAGCAAGTAACTGTATTACATGTTTTTCTGAGGTTTGTCATTTTACCGCGCGAGCTAAGCATTAGCATGGTGACATGGGTCTTGAAGGAACAGGTCGTTACCATTTTGCTAACAGTCAGATGATATAATTTATTCTCCCTCTCTCTTATTAAAAATGAATCGTTGTTAATTCCAGTTGAATCATTCTATTCATCGATTTTAGATATTGGATTATCGTAGATTGTGCTTTATAGTTGAAAGCAAATCAAGTTTATCGAAATATCTGTGAATTTCAAATCGTTTTTCTTGATAGTCTTGATTTCGTATAAAAAAATTTCTTTTTGAAATCTTTTCTTATTTAAAATAAAAAGATCATCATAGTTTGGTATTGTCAATATCTACCTTATTAAAAATATGTTTAGTTGTAAGTTCTAATAAAATCAGGGTGACGTCATCTCAACCTGAGTGCAATGATAAAATAAGATTTAAAACTTTATGCATCTATTTATATTACTTTTTTCTTGTTCTAAATTGCAATAAATTGCTTTGATTGATTTGAGTTTCATGTGGTTTTTGTACATTATTAATAGATAATAAGCTTGCCTTATGGAATTATGTTTTTCCCCAGATTAAAAAAGTAAAAGAAAACACGGGCGCTCAACTTTTTTGATATTCTTGTAGTTTTTCATGCAATAAATAGAATTATAAGGCAGACTTGTTGTTTATTACTTTATGTGTATATTCTCATCTGAGCTTAAAGTTGTTTGACACCTGCAACCCAAACAAGTAAGTCTTCAGAATTTTGCATTTTAAATTGTTTTGAGAAGTTTCAGTCGTCAATGAAGTATCTGTTTATTTGATTAATTATAAGAAAATTTATATTTAACAAATAAAAATTATATTAATACTATTTGCTATATTTTGAATTTATTCTTGTTATTGTGTGATTAATGGTGATGTATCGTTTCAGCGTGATTGTTCCATGAGGCATAAGTTTCAATAAACCTATTTGTTACATATAACTGGTATATGCGTTTTCATATTGTTTCCCCACCTAACTCATGCCCAAAGCTTCCAACTAGAGCTTAGCTTGATAAGTATCTTAGCTCGTTATAAAAAGTGGTGTTGTATACTTGTTTAAAGCAAATTTTCACTGTAATAATAGAAATATTGAATTCTGATAAAATGAACACAGCGCGTATTTTGTAACTAGAACTGTTGGATATATCAAAACGTATAAAAAAATCACTTCGACATTCCTTCTAACACCGGTATGTAATTTCTAAAATGTTGGGACGACATTCATACACACTATAATAAAATCACTTCCAAGGCTTTTATTATCGGACTTCATAAATGAAAGAAGGCAATAATCGATTTTAACCCCGTCAAAGGAAAGAATCAATTCTAAATATAGCTAATTGAAGCTAATGTACTCTAAAAGTACATTTTTTATTATAAGAAAATTAATTACAGGCTGCACTTAAAAGCTATTCAACGTTTTCCATAATGCACATTTTAAAAGCGGCCTTCATATTATAATATTAAATCTGATACAGTTTGTGGATTTTTTTTCTTCTATGTTATTATTTATTGCACGCTATACAGATTTTTAAATTAGGTCGTAATTTTTATATAGAATTTATAATTTTTTTGTTCTTATTCTAAAGTGGTAGTTAGTAGTCCAAAATAATTTCCCTGGTTATTATTGAATGCAGAATAAAAATATGTAAGTGGGTTTATGGTTCATAAATTATTTTATTGTTTGATCACTATAGCTTTATTTAGTTCTGGTTGATTTTTAGAACTATAAAATATTAAAATAAGAGTTTGACATTTTATCTAAATCATTCTTGGTTTTAATTTTAGAAAAAGTGATTATTATATATTGAAAAGCTGCTGCAGATCAATAACTATTATTTTTTAGGTGTTTAATAAATTATCATGACTTGCCTTTAAACTGTGTCTTTAAATAGACAATCAGAATCTTTTGAGGTAATACGGTTAGACTGTTATTAGGTTACGTACTTAATTCATACAAGCCTGACATATGGATTTTAAGCTTTTTACATTTAATAATTAGAATTGATTTTATTCTCTACTTTTAAATATTCCTAACTACTTTAGTCTATTCTTAATTAAACTATTTAGTTATTGCTATAAGTAAACTACTTAAAATACAAGATCGAGATAGAGAAAATTTATAACTTGTTTAATTATGTATCAAACTGATAAGAAAAAAAAGATAATAATAAAAATTTAACAAAAGGCCATCGAACTACTAATGACATATTGATATCATGAAAAGCAATAATTGAAAGAATTGCGATTGGAACTAAATGTCAAGGCAAACTGAAATAATTAAAACATATAACTATTTCACATTGAGCAACAGAAATACAATTGCGAGGATCGTAAGATTTAACAATCAGTCAAGCAATTTACCGTCGATCTGTTCTTCCGATAGGTAAATAAGCAACAAGTATTATCAGTCTTATCAAGATAAAGTTAGGACGTGAACTGGGGATAATTGAGACATCATATATACTATAGTAATCAATATCAAAAGCAGCAGAAACCAACAGACAATAACATAACTATTCTTTGATTATTTATTGGAACGAAGAAAGTAAAAAAAAAGTGAACAAACCCTATACAGTTACTAAATTATTTATGGTTGATGGCTTTCTATTACGGTACGTAGAAACATTCTAAATTACTGATTCGGTTTTTTTTCCTATAAATCATAACATTAACAGTAAACACATAACACCCTATACAATTTAAGCATTACAATTATTCCAAGCTTTTTGAATTTTTCTTCCTATTGTCTTTTTCGTTTTCTTGTCATTTACTACTCTTAATTGTCAAACTCCTTTTAAGTAATTATATCTGTTAGCTATCGTCTTTCTTAAATTTTTGCCTTTTTGCCTTTTTATTGACAGAGACAAGTTTACGTGATTATATAGTAGGTTCTGGGCTTTTGTTCCATTATAGACATACACAACTTGAGAGATGAATTTCCTTAAAAAAGCACTTGAAGAGAATATATTAAAGAACGCACCCAATAGTCAAACTGTTAGGTTAGAAACTTCAAATGCACCACATAATCTACTCGCAAGGTATAAAAAATTGTCTCACTCCCTTATAATGAAATTATGTACTTGGAAGCTTGTAATGGATGTTCCCTTCCCCTAACAACGAGTTTCAGGTTTTTACCAACTACAACACAAAGTATTTTCTCTTCCCATTACTCTACGACTTGAAATCTGCACTCTATAGCAATAAAATTTGTTTCTTGCAAACTACAAATAATTTTTCCCTTCGTAATTTGTTAATTTATTAATGACTAACGGTCGAAGAAATCTTAACATAGATCTCATTCAGCAAATAATCATTCACTTGTTATTGTTCATTTAAGATTCTTGGTAATCTGTTTTATACCACCCTCTAATGTAAATAAGTTTATTAATAAAAATAAAAAAAAGTTTGAAACATTGCTAAGTTTCGGAAACATAACCTCAGATATCTTAAAAATGTATAGTTAGGCCAAAGTTTATTCTAGAAATATTCCACTACTACTAACGAGAATTTCAGCTTTTTATCATCTATATTGTGATGATCAGTATTATAAGATACTTACCACCACATATTATATTGGCGCCCAACGTGAAGTGTGCATTTGTATGTAGCGGTAAGCATTTTATAATAGGAGCTATCACATGTTTAGGGGAACGTCGGGTAGCCCCAGACGGCGGGTAACCGCGGACATTTAAATTTCTAAGAAACCAATCACGTAGCATAGGCAAAACTTTCTTCTAAATCCAGCAAAAAAATAAAAAGGTGAAGGCGCTAAAAAGACGTTGAAGACAAAGAAAAATATTCAGTCTTTCTGAAGAAGATCGCAGAAAGGAGACCGAATGTATCATATGTGGAGAAACTTTAGAAGAAAAGTGGATTCGGTGCTACGAATGCAAAGACTAGGCCCATAAACATTGTGTTTATATAGATTCTTCAGATATTCATTATTATTGCGACGTTTCTAAGGCCAAGAAACGATTGAGCCACCATTGATTACTATGTCTGAGACTACCCGCCATCTTTTGTGTTGCCAAAAAATTAAGGCCAAAGTATTTTTAATATATTTCGTTAAAAAGTTTTGTTATGATTACTAATTTTTAATTAATATGTTTGAAAAAGTTCCTAGTTTGATTTTTAAGATTAAAATAAAGACAAAAAATTTGTTTATTGTATTTTTATTTGCAATTCATTTAATGTCCGGGGCTATCCGACCTTCCTCTATACGATTTTTACCCAAGAAAAGGAAATTAGGTAAGCAACAAAGTAAGAATATTACAAAACACTAGAAAATTAGTCAACAAACAGTTCTGTTTGGGATTATAGTATCATACATATCATACGTAAAGGTTTTTCCAAATAAGATTTGATCTCAAAAAACCAGAAATTTTCTAAAACTAACTCTTCAAAAGTGTCAACGAACTGACGTCATCAAAACACGCCAAAGGTATTGAAAATCATAACTCAAACAAATATTTCAAATAGAAGAGAATATTATTAAATTAGATATAAAGAAAAGGATTCAAGATACATCAGGTCAACGCGCTGTTTTCAATGGGTGCTACGAAAGGATTCTTATTCAAAACTAGATATATTTAAACAACAGTAAACAAATAACATAAATGTATAAAGAGCTAAACTATAACATAAACGATAGAAGTGTAAGTAATCAAGCTTAATCAATCCCTTCCTGAATCTTCAACTATGGTAAGAGTATTTGGCAGCTACAATCACACAGAATTCTGCACTGAGACATCCTGTATGATTAAGGTGATATCGTAAGAAGAATAAGACAGTTTGCAGAAAAGCTTCAGTTAGAAAGATTCTATGACAACAGATTAGCACTGTAGATATCGCATGCATTTTTCATTATAATACTAATTGAAATACATCCAAAATCTTTGTGTTTTACCAATTTTCAAATTTGGTCTTCTGCAAAACATTCACCATGAGAAAGTCGTACCTGTAAATATAACAAAACTACTTGTGTCTGCTCATATTTAGAAGATTAGATCAGAGACTTAAACAAACGGAGGTAGTAATACTAAGATCTCCAAATAGAAAATGTTTTGTGGGCTGCTGCAATTGAATTAGGAAACAGTGCCAAAGGAATTGCCCACCAATTCCACATTCCCAATCATTTAAGCGTTCACAGTATTTTAAAAGAATGCTTCCGTTTTAATTAATAAACCGATTGTCAAAATCGAATTCACTGTCGCAACTGGTTACTAGGACAAGTTGAATTCACAGCTGAGTTTTTCATAAAAGAATTTTTTAGACAGATAAGACCAAGCGCAGTGGATAGGTAGACATCCACGCTACATAAAAGAGTTCAGCCACCAACTTGGATTTTCTTCAGATGTGGTAGAAATAATTGGTAACGTCATTGGTCTGTATTTTCTTCTAAATACATTAAAATGCACAATCTTAAGCGAAATTTAATTTGCTTGCGTGATGGTGCACCAGCACATTACCATCATCTTGCTATGGAATGAATGAATGAGTGAATGAAGAAATAAAAATTTTGAACAACAACGGGCAAGTCAGAAACTAAATATTTTGGGTGTTTTGTTTAGTGGTTCGTGAAGAAAATATGTACCAAACATCAGCGTGAGATTTAGAGAACCCGGACATTTTTTCTGTAAATTGTCATATAATATTCTACTCATGGTAGACACTTTGGAACACCGTTGATTTTGTCTAACTAATACAGTTTGTCTTCTGTTATTGAATGCCCAATTGAAGCTCAGCCTTGGCAGACAAAGTTATTAATGGAAGATCATTTAGAATCTCTTTCTTTATTTATTTGTTTTTAAATGCCAATTCTTGTTCACTACTGTTTTTCTGTTGTTCAGATAAGTAAATTCTTTTCTTACCTATTTTATCTAAGATACCTACTCATCACAATACATTAAGAAAAATTGTAGACATCATTGGTTTCATAAATGTTCTGTAAAGTTTTCCCAGGTTTTGTTGAATCTGTAAGAATCTTCAGTTACTTGATCAAAGAGTTGTTAACATCACTGTTTTAGTCCTAAAAGTATCATCAATGATTATCAGTAGAATTTGTACTTCGATTATTTTGGTTGCATTCATATTTTATCACCAGTTTATTCAGACCCTTCACCTTGTATTATATTTAGATTTCAAGGTCAACTTTTGTCTTTATATATAATATCAAGGTGTCAATTCGACCAGATGTGGTAAGAAGCTTTTGCTTTACTGATTCTACTGATAATGGAAGCTACTAAGATACTACAAGTAATTAAGAGAAGAGATGTCGATGAGAAATTTAGCTTTAATTGTAAATTCAATTCAGTTTTTCGGAATTGCCTGTTAGTTTGGTCTTCTACCTAGAAGAGCTCAATTAAAGGCAAAACAAACTATCAGTTAATCAGTCGATACCCTAAATATTTATTGAAGTCCCAGCGAATTGCAGAGCAACAGACCTCACCACTGTGGCTAATGAAAAAAACCCAAAACTGCTTTCCAAGAAGCAAAAGAAAAGAAAGAAATTAAATACCCTTTTCATTGGTCATCACTTATTACTGTCAATCATCAATCTAAACCGTAGCCGAATTAAATTATTAACCCAGGTTACCCTATTCATTTAAAACAAATGCTATAAGTTTAGCTAGAAAACAATTGCCTCATATTACTAGGTAATTTATTACTAATTAGATGTCTCATTTTAAGTACAGCAAAGTAATAAATTTTGTCTGTCTTGTTATAAACAAATAATAAATTTACCTTGCATTACATGTTCTCCTTTGGTAGCAAACTCGCTGGCAGATTCTTTGGCATTTTCAATAAAATGTTTACTTGAAGTAACAAGAGGGTTACTACTCGCGCACCCCATTGCGTCTATTAAATTAAGAACGTGTACGTACAGTACGAGGGTTTACACTAGACTGACCGGAGGTCAGTTAGCACCCCCACACGTACACTATGTAACTTCGCCATTTATGATTATTGGAAACACGCAATATTATGGGACTAATTTGTATACAAAAATAAGTCAATACACGAGGATGTGGTGTGTAATTTTTGAAAAGATTATTATATACCTTTACACATTTCATCATATTTCATAGGGTATAACATTGATTTATCAATAAAAAGGAAATATTTTAACCTACAGTGTAAAAAGGTGTGAGTACCTTTTATGATATCAGTTTCATTTTAATTACTTTTGAATTTGAATTAATTACTACATAAAATGCAGGTAAATGCACTAAAAATAAAATATGACACAAGATTTTTCTTTTTTACAGCTTTAGCACTATACCTGTCAAGAAAATATTTATAGACAGTATATGTTTTCGTCGCACGCAACGTTTGCAAAATCTTTTATAATCAAGATTCGCGGAATACAACGTTAATTTACAATTACAATTAATCGCAGCAAACACGAAAATGTGGTTGTACTTAGAGACCTTCAACAAATTTCAAATTTATCTTTGTAACTACTTGTTTTCAGACTTAAATATCCTTAGCCTTGACCTAACCAAAAGAATTAAAAGTTGTCGATGATAATTTGTCAATTTTATACACAAGTTTTTCCTTTTTTTTCATTTTGAATTTATTACGCTTATTTTCTGATATAATTCCGAAAACGTTATTGTGTGATTTGCACGCAAAAAGAAATATTAGAGGGAAAGAACAAATAAAACAATGTAAATGTGTGTAGTTCTTATTACCTTGGTTTTATTGTTCTTTTGTTTTATTTTAGAACTCAACCCCTTTATCTAATATGGTAAATATTTCCTGTTTTTCCTACTCGAACGTATCTATACATCCTGAGAAAATAATCTTGAAATACCTAACTTTATATATAGATTTACGAACAAAATTCTAATTAAACTACTAATCATTTTGAAGTAGAGATAGGTATTTAGTTGTTAACAACCGTTAGTATTACGTATAGAATCTGTAACTGTACCCTGCGGCTTATAAGGGTTGCGGGAGATTACACGTTTCAATAATTTCCTTATCAACCGGTAACGTTTTCAAATTGCAGTTAGTCAAGCCTGTCTGGGTGACAGTCTAGTAAATTTGTAGAAAGGGATACTATCAGATAAAATACCTGCGTGCTGCTGCGACAAAACACTAACTTAGCTTTATAGTGTGCAACTGTTGGATTTATCTAATTTCCAATTAATTACTAATTAAAGCCAATAAGCTGACAATTTAGAAATGTTAAACAGTAATCTTATAACGTAAACAAACATAATTTTTATTAGTTACATTGTTTCTGGTACGATACTAGCTAATACAGCTAGTGGTCTATCAAAGTAGAAAGTTACGTATATGTTACTTTACTAATTGCTAGGTGTGCCACCTTAAAGAATGACAAGACCGTAAATGGAAAAAGTTTTTTAGGAATCACCTGTCCTATTGGAATTAGGTTTGATTCTGGTTAGACAAGTTTCAAATCCCACAAGCTTTCACCAAAAAGTCCTGAATCTGATATAACAAACTAAAAATACCTTGGCTGCATAGAATCGTAGGAAGAGTAATTTTGTGGATTGCCAAAGCAAAGTTCGCATAAGTCCAAGAACTCGAGAGGATAGTTAACAAAGAATTGTTTTGGGGGGACGTTTTTCCCAAAAGTAGCAATGGCTGCTACTGTTTCGATTTCCTTGATACGTCAAAAAACGGGAAACGTCTATGGTGATACGGGGCAGAAGATACTCTCCAAAGCATTGTTAGAATTTTTTACTTTTTTCCCTGAATCAATCTGACTGTGATAATAAAAAACAGTGTTTATGTGTTTAGTCTTAAAAGAATGGAAGAGATCCCATTGGGTTGTGATATCCAGGAAAACAACCTTTTAGCCGTACTTCCCAAGCTGTTTATCGGATATACTGTATAGCGATATCGCAACAATTACGAGCAATGAAAGACTTCAAGAGTAACTTCGAAGATTTTTACTTACTAACCGACTAATATATGAGGTGTGTGAGAAAAGTAATGAGACTGGCAACACTGCGGGAGATCTGGCAACGTTGTGTCTACCGGCCTGTGCTAAACCGGTTTGTTTATTGCTTCCACTTCCTAAGTCCGAGTTACAACTCCTTACAGCTAACACATTATTTTTGACAGCGCCATCAGTGAAGTTGTGTTTTTGTTGTGTGTTACAGAAATGGAGCATCGGAATTTAGAGCAACGTTGTGCAATAAAGTTTTGTGTTAAACTTGGTGAATCCGCGAGTGGAACTTTTGAAAAGTTGAAACAGGTCTATGGGGAACAGTACTTATCAATAGCACAAGCTTTCCGCTGGCACAAATCATTTTTGGACGGCCGAGAACACGTTGAAGATGAACCTCGCTCAGGGAGACCTTCAACTTCAAAAACTGACGAAAACGTTGAACGTGTGAGGGCTCTTGTGAGATCAGTCCGTCGTTTAACAATAAGGATGATAAGTGAACAGTTAAATTTAAACACTTTCACCGTGCATCAAATTTTGACAGACATCATGACAATGCTCCGTGTCACACAGCAATTTCCATCGGTGAATTTTTCACCTCAAAGCGCATTACTGTTGTTCCTCATCCCCCCTATTCTCCTGATTTGAGTCGTTGTGACTTTTTCCTTTTCCCGAAATTGAAACGTGTCCTAAAAGGACGTAATTTTGGAACTCTGGAGAACATTCAAAAGACTGTGACCGACCAGTTAAAAGCCATACCAGTTGAAGACTTCCAGCGCTGCTACCAAGAGTGGGAACAACGACTCCGCCGGTGTATAGCTGCCCAAGGAAATTACTTTGAAGGGGATAACATTGTTGTTTGAAAAAAATAAAAACTTTGGTTAGTATGAAATCAGTCTCATTACTTTTCTCACATACCTCGTAGAAGTTCAAATCTGTCACCCAGTCCAAAGATAAAATAAATCTTTGGCAAACTACATGACCGCTCCGCAGGCGCTAATGCGCTGTCATGGTAACCTATCGAAAGCCCAAAAAATGTACTGGTTGCGTTGTAATTTCTTGCCCGAATATCGCCTCTACCTACGAGAAACCGATTATACAACCATTGCCAATTTAGTAAAGACAGTCAAACTGTATAAAGAAATCTACAAAAACATGCTCTTCAAAAGCATCTACCGACGGCTAAAAACCGTTTCTACTCAACCAGAAGGTAAATAGGGCCAGTTTTGCCATCGAACTTGACATTCCACTCTGATATATGAGTGTGGTCCGTCTTTGGCCTTCTGAAGCGAGGAAAAAATAATGGGAACAGTAAATTAGACTAGGATAGATGAGTGACAGTAAAGTAGCAAAATGGTCGTAACAGAGACGGTATAATAATGTTCAAAGTGGTTAGAAGTACGGTATGTCAGTTCTTGTAGTAGCTTTAGTGACGGCGATTCTTGCATTCTATTCTACTTAACGGTCTCTCGTACTGAGAGTTCCTGCTACTCGGCAGTCTTTTGGATTGAGGATTTATTTCCACTTAAAGTTCCTCCTATTGAGAGTTTCTCTTCATCTGATAAATTGACGTTTTTCAGGATTAAACCGTGTCATTGTTAAGTTATAATATATGTACACTCAACGTCTCGCTCACTTTTATACAAAGCATCTTCAGGACACTAAAGAAAAGCACGGTAACTCGACGTGTAAACCACGCCAGAGACGATGCTTTTCTGACAAAAATAGAGAAAATGGGGTGTATCGTCCATACATATCGAAACCAGACTTTGGGCTTGTACTTGGATGATTCTAGAGCAATTGTCTCAAAAGACTCCATGCAGATATTCGCAACTACTAGTGATGGCGGAGAGCCCATTGTAGCTCCAGAGACTTGGTAGAATTCACCACGGAACAGACAGTAGGTTGAAGTCAAACATTTTTCTACTAAGGTTGCCAGAGTGATAGCTTTTCTATCTTGACTCAACAGTTGTTGAGGAACCCTACCTCCAAATTCAAACGGGAGATTACTTCGCTAATCGAGTCATCGAGCAATCAAAACAAAATCTCACAACTCCTGCCTTCTCCTAAAGATAAATATCCAAGTCTGTCATCTAAAGGACTGTACAGCATACCATTCTCCTGTGGATCCGTATACATTGGAGAAACTGCTAGCTCGATTGCGGTGCATAAGGTCAGACCGCATATCTACACCTGCTGTTGTCAAACATCAACACGAGACAGGGCATAAGATGTTATTCGAAGATGCGTCTATTATTTCTATAAATCATCTTTGTATTGCACCAGAAAGATCGGGGAGGCAATAGAAATCTACGAGAATTCCAATAACATCAATTGCGATGCAAGATATCCACTTCCGGCAATTTGAAAGTCAGTCTGCTAACGACTCCGACCACCGTTATTATTGACTAGCCCCCCCCCCTTTGTATATTATAAACCGCCACTTTCTCCATTCTTCTCAGAAGAGTTTCGCTTCTAGCGTGGTTTACAAGTATACCGTGTTCTTTTTTAGTTTCCTGATGAACCTACTTATGAAAGTGAACAAAACGTTGAGTGTATACTATAATTTAACAGTGACACGGTCTAATCCCAAAAAACGTTGGTTTATCAATGACTCGAGGCATAAAAGTCTTCAGTTTTGACTTTTAGTAGTTTTTATCGCTGAGTAGATTATGCTTGTAAATCCATAGCTTAATCAAGTGTGCTTTTGTGTTTATTTTTTACTATGCTTTAAATGCAGTTTCTCTACTTGTTAGATATCCTTAATTTGATATTTATTCTTTGCCGTAACTTAAAATATATTCAATTACTTCAAATACTCCTCTAGTAGAATGTATTATATACCAGTATTTATGGTCTGCAGGTTTGCACAATCCCCAATATCTATATAACAAAGAAAAGCGCCAAATAATAAGTTGTGCGTGCAAGGCGTATACATACTGAAAAGTTACATTGCAAGTTTGTGCATAATGAGTAACCCTTCTCCTTGTAACTGTACTGCATAAGTCGCTCTGGTTTGCAAGCCAAATGCAAACCGACTGTCATATGTATCTGTGTTTATGATGATAGAAAAGCTATAATCCCAAATTTTTATACCACGAACCGCTACTGCTGTGTTATTAGTCGAGTTGCATTGTAGATGCCCAGAATCACCAAACTGCTAGTTGGAACTCGTAGCTCAATTCCTGGAAATTCATACTGAAAAGTTGTACTCTTGTTGTGGTATCGGGTACACAGAGAGCATGCGACTTTTTCAGTCACTAATATCTTACATCAGCTATGTAGAGGTTGTCGTTACAAAATTGTATGTGCGAAATAATCAATAATTTAATAAACAGATTATAAAAATATAAACGCTATTCTACTTATAACCTTGGATTTATTAGCCTAGCGCGTTTCGATATTACAATATCATCAATAACTGAGATTTTATTTGGTCAATCTGCTCATTCATTAAAAGTGCTTGCTATTGAACTTTCTGGTCGAGACGCATCTCAGTAGTTCTCGACCATTAATCTAGACAAAATTGCCCAACTTGTGACTTTTGATTTAGATATTTGCCATTCCACATATAGTTTTGCATAAATCAATTGAACCCTGTTTGCCTTTAATCTTAGAACTGGTTTGCAGAAAGTTCGTTATTTTTGTGGGAGCTAAAACAATTCAGAAAAGTTAGAAGACGGAATACTGGAAAAAAGAAAGAGGTTGCAGAGATGTAAGCTGTTGCTTAGGGTATTTCACTAAATGAAAAAGTGCAGCCAGTTACATGAACAGTAATCTTTAACAAAACATCTTAAAATTCTCACAAGATAAAGAGGATGAAGAATTTTGAATATGTGATGGCATTTGGTAGGAAACCTATTTAAAAGGGAAGTTGGGAAGAATAAAACAGAATTCCTGACGTGGAAGTCGTCAGATTGGTAGGATAGTTTGAAAATGGTTGCCCTTACTGCAGTACGTCAAACAAAAAGAAATTGGCACACCTGTGGTAATAATGGTCTTGCAAGACAGCATATGATCAAGACTATTGTACTCACCACATGTAGGTTCCTTGACCTAACAATCTAAAGATGGATTGTCGAATAAAATTTCCGCAGAATTCCAATATCCACAATAATGCAACGCCAAAATGCAGTTTTCTAAATTCTATTCTGTAGATTTATCTTGATTTACAATGTTAGGAATTTTGTTAAAAAACTGCTAGTAATGGTAACTAGATGCAAGTTTTTGATATAAGAAATAACGGGTTTGAGACTCGTTGGTTCCTTCAATATTTCCAATCTTGATTTCTTTAAACACTTGCATTGATATTTGTTGGTTTCTAAACAACATTTTCGGTTGGTTTGTGTTCTTCCTGTTCTTTGTTTGGATTTCATTTTAGCGAAATAGTCTCTTCCAGTACACCTGTTATAGACAAAATCTGAATTAATCTATCAGCAAGAACTTGCTATTATAGAAATATTTACCTTCATAAAGATTCACTCCTAATTGTAAAAGCTCTTTTAAAAGCTACATGACTTGAAAATATAATTAGAAGATTCTCTGTTTCCTAAAAGCAATAAAAGTAATGAGAATGTTAGACGTCGCCACTCACCGTGTAGACGCACTACAGTGGTAAAAACAAAATAAATTAGAAATTGCTTGACATCTGAAAAGCGTGATAAAACCTCGTTGAAGCGAAGTCATTTGTCTCTTAACGTCATGGATTTTTCTGTTCAAGCTTTGTCACGCTTTGTTCAATCAGAATTATGTACTTCCCACAAGTCAATTGTTTTCCCTGATAACTAAATTAAGCTTGGTATTTAAATTCAACGCAGCACTTTAATCTAATTAGTAATTGTATAATTAAAAGAATACTATATAAAATTAACAACCAGTTTGTGGACGTTTATTATTGATTACACATAATGATGTGAAAATCTACACATATCTAAAACATAGCGTAGGTACAATTTTTTTATAGTACATCTAAATTTACATTTTAGTTTTACATTAATCACATATAACTTATTTATTATTCGGCTTATTATAGGCCCTATATTCATTACTTATTAATTCGAATACAAATGCATTGCTTTGTTTTAGTCTTCGTTAATATTTCATACAAGTACAAGTGTATAACAACGTAAACTTACTATATTTGGGATAGGTCGTGTGGTCCGTGCATTAACAATAATTTTTTTCATTGCAAGCAACGATATAACTTAATGATATGTGCTTTAAGCACAATTATTATTATTATTATTATTATTTTAACGTATTAATAAAGCAAGCAACTTAATTTCTCTTTATAGTCTTAATATTTAACATATGCCTATCATTCATTTTTTTAGGTTAAATATACAAAATATCAAGACATAACCGATGACGTATACCACCTGCAAAAGTAGAAGTGGATATAACAGAATTCAAAGTTGAACATTTCGAAAGATACAGACCAGTATTTAGATTTTTTAAAAAACGATTAATAATTCTGATATGAATTTACGTTTTGCGTATATAGGTATATAGTATATATTCCCATAAATAATTTGCTTCATATTTTTCTCCTACTGTATAATTAGACTTTTGCTTTAAAATCAACTAAAAAGTTTCTTTTTTCACCCTGTAATACATTCCTCGCACAGTGTCGGATCGATGTAAATTAGCGTTTTCAAACATTATTGATATTTATTTGTTTTTCACTCTTCATAAGAATCACGCGCTTTCTAATTTTTAGTTACTATTTTTTAAATTTGAGCGTAATCAAAGAAGTGTTTAAATTGAGCAGTGTAGTCTCCAGCAATCAAATAACTTTCCAAAATAAATTTTCACTAACTCGCTTAAAACAACCAAATAGGAAAGTTTGGGCCAAGGTATAGCGTTCAGGATTTTTATCAGTTAGATAGAGTCATACTGTGTCATCTCTGCAGATTTAATTAGTCTGTCAGAAGTAATAAAAATTAGAAAACCTCAAGATGACCAATTTTGATACTTCACCAAACGAAATTTTGTCTTCTTAAGCCTTCAGGTTGTTTCAGCATTCTGTTTAATTGTTCAAGATTATCCTCACATCAAATTCCTGATATGAATTTAAGACACTTTAGCAGATCTTATGAAGACTGCTTTCTGAGCCTGTAAACCGGTGCCTTCTTCTATGTAGACACCTTAGACGTTAAAGGACTATACTTCAAATATCAATGACTTAGTCTTTGGTGAAGAGTAGCCCAACTATGTAAATCAAGCTTTCAGATTATTTGAGATAAGAACATCAGCCAATATTTGAAATTTCTTAATAACTATTGGTATCAGGTACTGAATATTAGGCAATTTTAATCCAAATGACTGTCTTGGTTGCAATTCCAACGTGTTGTCTTACTTACTTACTTTCTTACTTACCACACAGTTTTTATGTGATTTGATCCTTGATGAAATTGACTGAAACTCGAATTCTTGACTCTTGCTATAGTCAATCGTTTAAAATGTCTTTTGTTTTTTAGAGCTCGCAAATAGATTATCCTATCAAAATGAGACTTAGGTTGTTGGTAGTGGTAGGGAAGTGATTTTTAAACGATTCTAGCACCACCAAGCACTTATTGTTTTTTTAAAGTATTATATATCTCAGAATATAGTGTGATAAATAACTTCAAAGCAACACAAGTCGTCTTTTTTTTCATTTTTTGGTTATACTTCGAAAATGACCACTGTCGATCATTTTTTGTTTCGTTGTTGGTAGCCGCAGAGGAAGTGCCTTTCAAACGATTCAGGCACCGCCGATCGTCTAGTGTTTCCTATATCTCAGGGACAGGATGTCATGTAGTGGCAAAGTAAGGAAAATAAAGCTGTCCGGGCAAAACGGATTGTCTTTTTCCGGTTTTTCGTTTGTACTTCGGAAACAGATACTGTTGATCGTTTTTTGTTTTTTTACCATAGGTATACGCTAATATCTCATGATCAAACTATCATATATAGATAGGACTTTGGTTGTTCATATAGAGATAAGACTTTGGTTGTTGGGAGTCGCAGGGTTTCGGCTTTCAAACAATTCTGACGCAGCTGATCGTTTATTGTTTCCTAAAGGTATTCTATATTTCAGAAATGAAATATCGTATCGAGATGGGACTTTGCCTGATGGTAGTGGTAATGACAGAGGAATAACTTTAAAGCCGCCTATTCATACTTCGGAAACAGACCGTTTTTATCGTGTACCCCATGTCTGTTGTATCAAAATGAGACTTTCGCTGTTCTTAGTCGCGGGGAGAGTGGCTCTCAAACAATCCTGGCACTGATCGTCTTGTTTCTTTAAAGGTATCCTATATTTTAGGAACTGGATACCGTATCGAGATTAGACATTGGTTGTGTTAATGGTAGTGACCACCCGGATAATATGGATAGTCGTTTGTTTTTTTTTTTGCTTCTTGTTTATACTTCAGAAATGTTTTTTTGTTTATCAGCATATATCAAAAAATTTTGTTTTGCTAAAATTGTTTCATCAGTTTGATAATGTATGAAGAATTATGAACATTAATAATTCTTTTTTAACAAATTAATTGAAATCCAAAAACCGAAGATTTTTACAGACTGTCAAATCTTTATTTTACATATTGAAACTTTGTATGCGTTAGATGCACTTATCAAGATGATTGCAGCCGTTGATTTTTACACTTTTAAAGAGATGTCGAATAACAATTCCTTTATATATTTTAAGTAATATGTTTTAGTAAACAGGCATTGATGCCTTATATAACAATTTTTGTAATCCGACACTGGCATAAGATAGTTTTTGCATCGTTACATTAAAAAGTTTGAAGATATACAAAAATGTATGTACAAGTTTTAGAATTGCAATACATTAAATACACATACAAAAATATACGTGGGGCACTTTTTTACGTTTATCTAACAAAATTAATGCTTATTAGTATATTCTAAAAACAGTAAAAGTGCATTTATGTTGATCTTTTATGTGACCTATGCATCAGGAATTTTATTGAATACTAAAATTGTAACAGGCACAATTCAGAAAAATAATTATTGTCTTTTATGGAAAGTAGCTGTTGTAAAAATGTCTACGTCAAAAAGTATTGTTTTATTCTGAGGGTTATTTCCCAGTATTATGTAAAAAATATATAATTAATCAAATGTTTTCTATTTATTCATCAAACACACCAACTGCTTTGGATTTTCTTATATTTGTTAACATCATCAATATTCATAAGTAAATAAACTTATTTTGCATTTTTCATGCACACTGGAAAAAAGCTTTGAAATTTTCGTGACTGCGTGTCCCTGTATAGCAAGGGAAACAAACGAAAAGGTTGATAGAAATTGTACATATTAATATATTTCCGATTATAAAGAGAAGGACAATAGGAGGTTAGGTTATAACTTGTCGCGAGAAACTTAATTACGTGTAAGCGTGAGTAAATGGAACTAAATATCTTGCATCCCCCTAGAAAAGATTCTGCCGGCGCTTTGACAATAACATAATCCATCACTGGTTGTCATAATGAGAAAGAGGTTTCAATATAAAAGTGTTTATCGAAAGAGTTTTCAGTTAAGCTATTTTCCAATATTAGTTCGAGATCTGCTTGGTGATGGGAAGTTTATGATGTCACTACTACTTTAGTTAACGAACGATTTACTTTGAGTGATGAAAATTTTTAACGGAGATGTTTTTCTTTAATCAACGTTGCAGTTCTATTCGGTTCTGAAATCTGACTTAATACTTGTAGATTGTAGGTTATTTACGGATCAAGATTGTTTCTACGTGCGTTGTTGATATCACCAGTCCCAGTTTGAAGTGAGAGGATCTATTTTATTAGATATTTGAGAGGGCAGAAATGATTATTCTGCGAAGATGAATTGCTTGAAGTCAACAGTCAATAACTTAAAGTTTGATGAAGTTCTGTAAAGCAAGTTTCTGAAACAGGCCTTAAAAAAGTCTATCTTTCGTTGTTGGAGAATAAAGCTTAAAATCACTTAAGACATGATTGCCATTGTTTACAATTTTTATAAGGAAAGCCAGGGTTATTATGCTTCAATGCCCCATTTTGAGTGTGAGCAATTTTTTTAGGATGTACTAAATGGCAATTCCAATATTCTCATCTAATCCCATGCCTTATCTTCACTGTAGCTTGATATCATCTGCTATAATGTAAATAATACGGAAAAGTGCTCCCATTAATGTGGTAGATTGTGATTGGAACAACAGAATGTGCCCTTTATAGTAATGTAATGGAAGAGAGCCTTCATACTTTTTATATTGCAAAATCTCCTTTGCCAAAATATTCAAGAAAATTCAAAATAAGTGTAAAGCAGAAAATACCTTGCTACTCAATTTACATATTAACCAAAACAGAGGTGAGATTTTGTTAGAGATGAGAAAAAAAACTTGGTAGTTCAATATTTTGATTAAACACCATATTTACAGAGCAATTTTGAAAATTCAGTTGCTGTGATACCTACAGATGCCCTTTTTTCAGTGAAATACTTGCAAGAAACTTGACAACTCTGGTTGTTCTTTGTTTTCGCCATATCATCAAATAAAAACTTGGGACATGTATTGACTATTATAATCTGCATCAGTAAACCATAGGTAAGTCATCAAAGTTTTGATTTTCGACAACTGAGTGTTTCATAATGCATATGTCACATAAAAATCAATCACAGATCAAAGAAGAAAACCTCATTCACCTGTTTTAAATATTTTATTCTCTATATAACCGACATCCCGCATTTATTTAATTTCCTTTAGATTTTTGAGCTCTAAATCTTCTTTACAAACTGTGGCAGTGTCACTCTTAATTCCTAATTACTTTTGTGCCTTATTACATTTTGATCTTATAAAGAACCTAAACGCTTTTAAATTGAATTGCAAAGAAGATAGATATTCATAATCAGTCTAACGCAATTTGGGATGTCGTTAAATCTTAAATATCTTTCCATTATATTTTCTCTTTAACTCTCTTTCTATCTCGTAATTTAATTATTAATTATTATTAGGTCGTTTTACATATTAAATACAATCAGACAACAACAAATAACAACAACATTAATTAATGTCTATGAACATTTGCATGCGTTAACGCATGAACATGATGTATATCAGTATCTGATTTTGATTCTCCACCACCTTCTTGTTCCATCGATGTTTGAGGCGTGTGATGGTGGTGACATTTTGGAATAGCACCTGTTAATCTTGAATCAGAACTAATAGCCCTTTCAAGACGCCCACGGTTATGAGGACATTCGCGCCTTCTCATCCTCGATCGATGTGTACAATCTGATGCATTCGAACTCCTTCTGTGCGAAGACGAACAACAATATGTCGTGGGTAACTGATGTGCAGATCCACCTAGTGTATTTTAAATTTTAGATTTTACAAAATATAAATCGATTTAAAAGTGAACAACCTGAAGACAACGATGTCATATTATGTACGTCTCGGTGATGCCTGAGCGACATTCTAGGAGAACACGAATGCGAACTACGTCGTGACAGATCGTTTTGACCTTGCTTTTCGTCTTCATCAACTCGTTGTTGTCTCCTTAATGGATTTCTACGGCGATCACGTACTCTTAAAGTTACAGGGTAATCCAAGTGCAAATCAAGAGCCATAGATCCTTGACTACCACTACCTTGTAGGGATTCATGGCTCAAACTATTTAAAATAATTCTTATGTATTTTTAACTAGTTTAAAGGAAAGCAATAAAGAAACTTACCGATAAGTAGCTGCAGTTTCATCTACTGAAACAGCATGCCGATGAAGTAGCCCCGGATTAAGGAGGGCACAGGCAGCGAAAGTTGTGCGTCTAGTACCTTTAGGAGATAATTTTTCTTGCAACAATTGCTTATTTGTTGTTGGGGAAGTTTGTTCTGGACTTGTTTTCCCATGTTCTAAAACTAAATTAGGTGCTGATGGACTTTTACTGACGGAACCCTAAAAAATTGTAAAATTTAATATTTTATAAAAATTAACCAGAGAATTATTTACAAACCTGTGGAGAAATATTTCGAGATTGAGAATCTACAACAAGGCCTCTAGAGAACTGCATGAAAGACTGGGTAAGTGCATGTCGGTCAGACTGTGTGTGTACATGATGTGTATGTTGATATTGCAGGTTTGTTGTTTGTGATCCAGATGTTCTAAGTGAACCATGAACGGATCTTCCTCCATGTGAAGAACTGTATCCGCACGAGGCTCCACTTGGTGGTCCAGTGGTGCTCATCTTAAATCTTGCTGGTACCACTTTTGCTGCTGAATCACGTGCTTCGAATGTCATTACACATGCTGCCACTACTATAAATCCTAATAGGAGCCAATATTTATATCAATTAAGATTAAAAGTAAGTAAAGAAAATAACAGATGTGATCATAGAAGGATAGATTGTTTTTACTCAATTTTTAATTTGTGAGTTCATGTGCCAATGTTTTAAAAGATTTGTGTAGTATCCATCGCCATGATAAACTGTGAGCCAAGGCTGCATATCTGTTAAAATAATTTTTTCGTCGACCTTATTAAAAAGTAATTTTCCTCACTGCTGGTTTTTGGTCTAGATACGTTATGAATAACATGGATACCAACGCTATCTTACAATTACTTGCAAAAGTAAATTTTCAGTGTAGAATATAATTTTTATTTAGATTTCTGATGAATTTTTTGAGGTTAGGTAAAACTCATATGTCAAACTTTTTTTCCCTTGTGTGCTTTATGCTATCACTTTCTTCCCTTGTAACACAAGTAACTACTTAAGCTAGAGGAAAAACAAAGTTATTTTAATTGTTTGATTCTCAAATTATTGGTTTTGGACTGGAGATAGAAACTTACCAGCTTTTTATGAAAATAATGTATGCTTAAGTCAATTTATCAAAAGATGTTGAGTATTAATAAGATAGATTGAGAAATTTAATCAAAAATTTGCCTACCAATGTAAAGATCATTGCGAAAATGTCCAAGATCATTTGATAATATCTCAGAGACTTAATTCGAGAATTTAATAGTAATATTAATAATTCTAAGTATAAAGGGAAGGCATTTTAGCGCCTACTCCACATTTTGGAAGAAGACTTTGAAGGCACAATAATTAGAACATTTCAACTAAGCTTATGCTATCGTTCTTATAGTTGGCAAGGAGGAAGTTATCTTTCTTGTGTTGACTTTCAGCCACTCAAACTACACTAAATTGCTAAAGAAAGATCTTAGACAAAACTTACAACAATTCTCTTGCTTCACCAAGAAGTAGGAATCGTTTTGGAAACGCTAGTCGATTTCAGAACTTATTTACTACCAATACTCAAAATAACTAGAACTATTAAGGTTAATGAGACTGTCATAACAAAATGTTTCAGAATTACTGACATTTGAGTGCTTCATTTGTCAAGGGTTGGTTGGTTGCATACAAACAAAACGTTCGAGCCTTTTCCCAAACCTCAAACTTATTCAATAAATTTGGAATCAAACCTTTCAAAATGGTAGAGTAACATTTTCCAGTATATCTACACTCCACAGCCGATTTAAAATTAGTCCAAGACGTCAAATTAAATCCTAGTGATACATCAGCAATATAATCATTTTTATACCTTATTCTCATTGTTTGCGTGGAGGTGAACCTTCGGGGCGTCATTTACATAATGAAATACTTAGGTGTCTTTGCATCTCATCTCCTATTGGTATAGTGTAACATCTTTTGCGGAATACCAGTTCGGACTGTTTTAGCCGTAGCAAAGAAATCATCATATGGCTATGGGTTAACTAAATAAAAAATATTGACTTACAACAAAAGCTTCAAAAGTGTGCAAAATGGGTTATTCAATCAAACTCTAGCGTCGGCAATAACAAGGCTTACAAAACTATAGTGAACTCTGCATTTTATTGTCCGTTAGTTTTTATTTTGAAATCTAGTCCTATTTCTCCCTGGCGGATAAATCCCTGCCTGTACCATACAATAAAAAAAATGTCTTTATAACATAAAATAAACTGACGTAAAAATAATATAAAACAGTCTCTAAACTACTACTAGACAATGAATAAAAAGTCAGTGCGAGAAAGTTTTTTCAATTCTGCTAAAAGAATTAAAGAAATTGAGGACTTGCTCTAACAACGAGTTTTTTGAAAGTTGCCAAAGATAATTGGTAACATAAGTTAAGCAAGAGATTTTTGCTAATTTTCATATGCACAACCAACCGTTATACCAAATATCGACAAATTTCTAGTAGTAAAGAGAATCTACAAAACATAAGCTGTGTAGCCTTTTTCAGAATAATCAGAGGAAAGTAGATAAGTTAGGCATACTGCATATCACTGTAGAGCATTTAGTCGCTAAAGATGTGGTATTCTAAGTCAAGACACCTGAATCATCATCAGTTCAGAGTGATGCGCAAAAGTGTGCAAACGTCGCGCTGCCCAGTTGTGGTTAGATCTGATTAGTGTCTGATCGCAGGCCTCCCATTCAGTCCAAGTTCATCCTTTGTTTAGGGTACGCTGGCACCCAGGTACAGCATCTTCCCCGGTGGACTGTTGTCGAGTTTTACGTTTCCCGTGCTCTTTTGGAGTTCCGCTCACCGAACGTTTCCAGCAGCGCAAGTTAGTAATTTTGTGACCCACGAACTCCTCTTACACACAGTGTGTAGGTGTGACTAAAAGTCTGTATTTGTCGCCACTATAATTCTAACAATTGCCATTCCCAAACACCACCAAGGTATTATTATCCAATACAACTTCGCCATCAACTTCAAAAATCAACACTAATCAGTAGCCTCTATTGATGATATCACGACCACAATTTCCATCTCACCAAACAGTGAGCTGCATGTGGATTTCAACAACTCCAACTAAGATTGAAAAAACCTTTCTAAAGCTACTGCTTCCTTCCAGGGAATCATGAGTAATGAAAATGATGATGATGATGATGATGATAAGGTGAGAAGTAAATTAAAGTGACAAAGTATCAATACTGATAGATCAAGACTGAAGATGGAAAACAGTGTTAAGTTAGTATATTAAGTTACTCTAACTACATAAGATTCCAGCCTGTCAAATGAAACCTTTGGTTTGCTAGAAATAGCGGAAAGGGTAACAAGGAACCTTACACGAGTTTGGGATTACAACAAACAACATTGTGATTGTTAAGTACTGCAGATGAAACTGTGAAGCTGTACTGGTGAATTTAAGGTATCAGCTTAATATTAAGTATTTTAGTCAGTCTTCTTTCATTTCCTAGGAATTCTGATCATGGAATGCAGGAGTGAAAAGCGGGATGGGATGATTTACATAGTTACTAGTGGCACAAAGAGGGCCAAGTACATGAAGAAACTGACTTTATAACAGTTTGTTGATTTGGAACTCGATGATGTGGTTCGACTACAACTGCGATTAGATGAGATTAAACTAGTTTGCTACGGAAAAACCGGGATTTAGTGACCCATATAGCGATACTCATCGTCAGCATATAATTAAGCTCCCTCTTGGCTGGCTCTGAACGTCGAAGAGTTGGGGGTTTGGTGATACAGCTACTTCTCAACTTAGGTTTAATGGTCAAAGTAAGAAAAATTGGTCTTCTCAGTAGGTGCCAATGACAATAAAAGAACTGTCCTGGCAGCTCTAGGCCTCATCTATACGGATTATAGAAATGTAAATAACTTCTCTATGTGTTAACACTGCAGTGTTAATCCAGCGATTCGCAAAGCAAATTCTTATTTACTTTATATTTTGGCAAGATGTCCTACAGAGTAATTTGTTTGAACGTTAAAGGATTTACCCAGAAGCTAACTTATCCTGATAATACAGAATCTTAACTGAACAAACAATTAAATTAGTGTTACCTCCAGGATTGACCAATAGAATTCCTTCAACTTCGCAATAACTGAACGAACGACAGTACATATCATTACAATAACCTTGCGTATGGTTTATGGGCGAGATCCCAACTAGATTTCCGTGGTATGATTGCGATAGATCGAAGACTATCCCTATAACAACCTTTAAAATGGTACTAACAAACGATAGGATGCGAAACGAATTTCTCATGTTACATTACAATGAATCCTCAACATGATTTTTTGCTTTTATAACACTGACCATTTAAAGCTGGTTCCTGAAGTGCTCACTTTAACCAATGACATTACCCCGTCGCCGCCGTAGCTTCACACTACATTTCATACGACGGCCGTAAGTACAACTAGAATCTCCCACCACCAATTCATCCACTTTGACGTGTACACAGAAAGAGAAACCAACCGTGTGCAGTTGAACTGCCCTGATGTTTCCAAGCATTCCAGCAACACTAGATTGAAGAGATGCAAGACGCTTTGAACAGCTTTCAGTCTTTTTCAGGGATTGAGAATCAACACTGGGATTATAATGATGATGATGGTATTAATACGTGTCTTTGCAAAGACCACTTAGATTATCCAATCGCTTAAAAATTGTAATTTTAAGAGGCTCTAGTGCGGGAGTCTAATATTCTAAAAAAATTGAGGGTACTAATGGTATTTACATCATAAATTTGCTCGCTCGAACTAGGCTGACTTTCAATGAAACATTGTTGCGCAATCACAATGCCGAAATCATAGTTGCTGAAAAACCCCTGGAATCTCCAAAGCGAGCTTGAACTTTTGAATTTTAGTGTGATCAATTGTCAATATTTCAAATTTTATTTCAAGGTTTTTGTTCTAATTTTGGATAACGTATCACATCCATTTCTGGGTAATTTTAAAAGTCTCATTAGTTTTAGAATCTGTTTAGGTAATATTCGTTGCTGAAACTGTTTTTAATATTTTAAGGAATACAGTGTGAAAACGATCTTGATGACCAAGGAACGTGCAATTGGGCCATCGTGATCATGCTTAGTCTATGTCTTCTGACAAATTTTATCATACGATAATCAAGAAACGTTAAATATGAAAAGAGAGGCAATGAACTATGGCAATTTCTTTCGTGTTATAGAATGTTTATTGAAACAGCTAAATAAAAACAGAACCAATCAGAATATTATTGGAAATCCCAATCCTTATGTTCAGATTTGCTTACTTTGAAAATGACACTGATTCTCATCGAACTTCCATTGCACCTTACCACTGCAAGCTGTAATTAGTTGCAATTTGCAGTAAAGTTTTCAAATGTGCTAAACATCTCATCGACATGAGATCTATAATTTTACCTTGTTAGTTAAAAAGTGGGCATGTTTAGAATCTCTACCGGTTTAAGAGCACGCAAACAGATAAGTTGTCCAAGATAAGCCGGAAAGCTGAGAATAGACTTTTATAAAAGAATAGCAAGAAAGTATTTAGTTTGGACGCTGAAGTCATACTTCGTCGATTTTCATCACTCAAAATTCAACAGTGAGTAGAACCAATAAATGACTAACAGAAATTTCGAATGTACCAAATACAACAGCTAATTAATGATTTCTGATTCTTGCATGATCTTCCATAACTCTCAAAATTAAATCATGTTTGAGATATTGGTCTAGTATACAAAATTACCTATCATAGGTAGGTACATAACCTCAAATTCACTTCGCAAGAGGAAACAATAATTATTCATTATTAATTAATTTAAATAGGCTGACAAGAAATAGATTTGATAGTTGTTCGTGTTTTAACTTGAATTAGATAACATTGCGATATTGATTATATATACATAGATGTTACTCAAGATTACAGTCTTCCTATTTTTTTGTTTACTTATTAAATATAAAATTAGATGTATAGTTCAGCTAGAAGAAGATAAAAAAATAACCAGGCAGCAATTTAGTGATGACATAAAAATATTATTTATGCAGAAAAAATAATCTTTTTTATATTCATATTTGCAGTGAGTCTGAGTTCGAATATAATTGTTATCACATAAACTTTAATCATAATATTTCCAATAAAATGTTTGGGTATGTTCCAAAAACAAAGCATTTTATAGTATATGTTTTTAGCAAACATGAAAATATTAAAAAGAACTGTACCAAGGGACAAGAAATATCAAACAGAAATTATTGGTTTGCAGTTTATCTTTCTTAGGAATTTCAACAAATTCCACAATATTAGAAATGCATGGAATATTGATTAAAACACTAAAATTCATAACAGACTGTTTATAATTTAATATTTCCTTACATAATTTGTAGCAAACCAGATTATGCCAGAAGAATTATAATAAAGCATTCTTTCTACAGCAATGATTTTAAAATATGTATTGCAACTTTAAAAATAAATAAATAAGTTTTAGAAATGTATCACAAAGTTTTGACCATACAATTTTCAAAAATATCATTTTGTATGAAATTGTAGTTTTACAATACGTATCTGAGGAGCGTATAATATGCAGCCTCCATAGCTCAGGGGTTAGAGCACTGGTCTTGTAAACCAGGGGTCGAGAGTTCAAATCTCTCTGGGGGCAAAACTTTTTTTCAAATTTTTTTCAATTTTCTCTCTTACAATTTAAACTCACCAAATTCATTTATTTTTATTCGACAGTAAATTTAAAATTAAATTAAAAGGAAAACGATGACAAGATAATTGAACATCCATTTATAATACCTACCTCCCACTCCCATTACTATCGGACCTGCGTACGAGAGGTTGTTTAAATGGAAACCGCGCGATTCGTTCTTTATTCGCACAGTGTGATTCCCGCGTATTTCTTGAGCAACTGATAAATGATCCGCGTAATAACCTAAAATTGACAAAAAAATTTGTAAATTTTCCAATTGGCCATAAAATTCAATTAGTAACGTAAAGTAATTTTTCTTCCAGCACTAAAACTATCAAGTTCACTTCGAACTGAAAGGCCAAAGATTCGAGGTAGTAGCCTCCATAAAATATTTATAACGTAATCCGACAAAATTGCTTCCTGATCTAATTCTCATTAATGGCTAGGGATAAATAACCCTTAATGCTTAACAGATGGATATTAGAAGTGATCTGCCTTTCCAATAAATATAAAAATAGTTTACCCACCTATCGTAGCCATTGCTGCTCCTAAAACCATAAGAAGAAGACCGATACTTAATGCTTTACACGCGTTCCATAAACATTTTCCATTAACTTTACCGCGAACAACTTGAACATTCCATTGTGCTCCTGATGCAGGACAAGCGCGTCTAACGACACCAGATCCCGCAACACCTGCTCTTTTCCACCCTCCACTCAAAAAACCACTTGGTTGCATGTCCTTTCACTTTTATAACTACACAAACGCGAACCAACATTTGATTCTAGAAGAAAAACAAATTTTATTTACGTTTTATATATAAACAGATGGGGGAAAGATGTGAAATGAGAAAATGTTTCTGCTGATCAAAGATAAAGTTCTATTGTTGCGTTTGTTTGTTGTACTTCAACAAGAGAAATGAAAAGGTTATGACGCACGCGTTTCTGGAAACAAGCAAAGGGTGTAGAGTGCCTTTCTAATTGACGAAGTGATACGTTTTTCTCTTTGCATTAGGGCTTTCGTTGTCATTCTTTGCATTTCTTTAATAAAGCTTACTATGCAAGGTCTTCTTTAATTATTAATTATATACGAGCACGTACACATCCTTCACATTGTGAACAAAACGTGCTTGCTCATCATCTTTGAAGCGGATGGTTCTTTTGTTATTTTGTTTCCGGGATACTCATCGATAATACACTCTACACGCCACAAAGTGTGTGTTAATTACACGCTTCAAAGAAGGGTTGAAAATATACTTGGTGCTCCTATTTTTTCTAGAAAACCCCATTTTTTGCTCCCTAATAATAAAACAATGAACGAAATAATGAATGGCGGACCATTTAACTAACTATAAAACGTTTTTAGAAAATAGTGAAGGATGTTAGAACGTGATTGGAAATGTTCGTTTCGAAATCAATTGACACGTAAAGAGTTCATTACCTGCGGTTCGAAGCACTCGAGTATGCTCGTTAATCGGGTGGTACACAGGCGGACCGTCTCATCTCATTTCTGGAGCCACATCACAGCCGCGCACTAATTACTCCCTAATTGCCATAGCGCCGTAAATATGTGCAATAATGACGCCGGCGTCGTCCAGCATCCCTACGGACTCTGGCAACAGGTATAACCATGCGCAAATCAGCCTATCCTTATCGACCAACCGCCTCCAGACACACTTGTGTGATATATACAATTTTATTCTAAAGACGCTAGGAAACAGCTTCTGTCATTCATTTTTCCGCAAGCAATTTCCTCTCACAATAAATCCCATGTATAATATTCATGAGGAGAGAAGCTCGATCCATTCAAGCATGGCTTATTATTATAACCGCCATCCGAGCGCGCAAAAAATCGCGGACAACCGCCAATGCTCTTCCATCTGGAAGGAGCATCCCCAGTCGTCCCGCGCATTACATTCCTGCTTGATGGTTAATCGTTTGAAGTATGCGGATCTTTGTCAGAGGGCATATATAGTCTAGGTAATCCCGAAATCCCTTTACCAATGTGCACTCGGCGTGCAGGAGTTGAAGTTCCGGTTTGCACCTGGATAACGTCCCCGCACGCGTGAACGGAGCAGATTCGACGGTCACGTGCGGCGCAGCAAACTCCACCGCTACCATAGCAACCGTGATCAGCAGCTTCTCCAGGCACTCAGTCAGTGCAGGTGACACGCGGTGATCAATGCAGCCGTGATGCAAGGGCCTGATGGCCGTCAGAGGCCGCGGGAGCCTTCGGAACCCATGGGTTCTGGACCCCGAATTGCGCCACCACATCCAGCACTGCCCCTGTGCCTGTAATCACATGGGCTATGGAAATTACTTAGATTATCAGGTAAATCAATTTTCTTTTTTAACAATTTAAATTCTTCTTCTTTTCCAACTTTAAGTTATAAAAATTAAAAATCTACCTTACCAGAAGAAAAAAGAAAGTAGAAAAAAGTTATAACACTTCGTTTTCTTTCTAGTCATTTTTTATCAATGAAGAAGATACAACACATCAATCACGTGGTTTGTTAAAAAAATGAATACAAAATATATACTATATAAGCAAATTGGAAAAAGGGATCAAATTATTTTAGTAGATTGATGTGGTTGAAAAACCCTTTTATATATTGCTGGCAAAGAGACCCGGGAAAATATATGACCTCTATTTACTACTTTGACCTATTAATGTGTTTTCGTTTGGATGTGGAAAGTTTGTAATGATGATACAAACAGATTCTCCACTTTTTTGTTTTCGAGTACATCATTTTAAATCTGTTGGTCAGAGCGAATGAAATATGAAAGTATAAAACTTTTATAACTGATACCATCTGGAATATTTTGGCAGGGAAGAATTTACAAAAACCCATTCGGAATGAAATATTTTAAAAAGCTTTTTTTTGCTGTCGATTTATTGATTTCGCTTATTAAACTGTGTTTGATTGTATTACGTGAAACCAATCAAGAGATTAACAAGGTTTGCTCTCCATAAATTTTATTCTGTGTGGTTTTATAATAAAATTTTCGGTTAAAAGTCTTAAAAGATTTATTGCGGGATTTGCAAGGCAAACAGCTTTAAGTAGCAGTTGACTAATGGCATTATTTTATCGAAGACACAAATTTTGTTTTCAAATTGTTTAAAATGTTATTTAAGAGTAAGTAGAAACAATTACTAAGTCCCAACAAACACCCTAAAAAAATTGTATTAGCGGAATTTCTTGTTCTTTCTCCCAAAACTTTCCTAACCTTATTTTACAGACGGATTAGCCCTAATGTTTTTAGTAATGGTTTTCATCCTTGTCTTTTAGAGTTTCTCATGATGTTGGTTTATATACTAGATCCCGGTTTTCCACTTTCACGTTTTTTTATTCTGTAACTTCTGTTATCTCGTCTTTATTTATTTAGTTTTCACTTACTAATGTGTAAGCGATAGTATTTTCTTATTTCCTGTTATGAATTAACTCGAAAAAGGCCAACTTTTAAATTACTGTATCTTGCTTTGAACTACTTTTATTAATACACCTCTCAGTTATTCGTTTGTTTATTGGTAAAATCATAATAGTTCTTTTGTTTTCTAAATCAACCAAATTTTAAATACAGATGTTGATTTTGGAAAATTCGACAAACTTTCTCGTAGATTTCCAATGTTTGTCAAGTTTTTGTAATTAAACTCATAAATACTTTGGTGAGAAGATAATTGAAAAAAGTGTAACCATTTTGAAATGATGATGAGTGCGGACAAGCAGAATAACTTCTTTATTCGTTTCAGTAAGAAGTTCTCTTCGCAGTTTGATTTTCTGTCTGTTGTACAGGATTTCTCGTTTGACTTTTTCCTACTATTTACAACAAAAATAGTATTATCTTGATTCAACTCTCCTTAATGAAGACCTGAAATTGATCATAATCTAAAACAAAGATCGCTGGTTGCACAATCTTTCTAAGACCAAATTAGTAGAATAGCTAGAGCAGCTCTGACTCAAATTGACTTCCAAATTAATGACTTTGAATCGTCAAACAACCTTGACATTAAAACGATATGATTAGTTTTTGAAGTACTAGTTCAGTACGGTTTATAAAGATTTAGGATGTTACACTTTTGCGTGCTATTTATTTGTTTGAAGATCAAATTGAGTCTTATGTTACTAAAATATGGAATCTGGCAAACAAATCAGCATGTTGGGCAAACAGTTTCTAAACTACAAAATTTTGGGGCTCTGGTATTTTAAAAGAACATTTTCTGTGATTGCTACTTTTGCCAAATGTTTGTAGCAAAACAGATTTTTTTAAAAGTATTTCTTTCTTGATCCCTTTCCAAACAAAACATTATGTTCAAACCTTGAGCATTTGTAATTCCCAAAAATCGTCATTTTTCCAAACTTTGGTTCTTTAATCGAACCAAATCTTTAGAATGAGCGCAACAAAAAACAAACGTTATTGGTCCAAAACCAACGGCGTGTATTTAGATTTCTCGTGACACATTTAATCTTCTGTCTTTGTGTTTGGTGCCCTAAAGCAGTATCAGATTTTTTGGCATGGCATTGTAAGTTTTCTAGACTAGAAACAAACCTTGATATGTGCTACTACTACTTGGTTTGACAACATGAGATTTTTTCATGGTCAGAAGAAGTAAAAAACATATCTAGTCTCCTTGGTGGGTTATAAGTTCTGTGTTGTAGTAGTATATGATATAGCTCTTGCGTCCTGAATGCTGTACATGTAGCATATTCTCATGATGATTCAAGTTTTCATTAGTCATTACTAAACGATTCTGCAAGAGAGGAGGTGTCGATATGTTGTCTTTAAAAATGACCAAACAGTTTTGACACTAAAATCAGTTTTTGAAATGGTTTGGCGCGCTTTATAAAAATGTATGACGTTGCACTGCTGAAACTCAGCAGACCACTGTGAGTGTTATTTAATTGTTTGAAAATCAGATTAAGTCTTTTGTTTCGAAAATATTGAAATTTTGCAAATAAGTCAAAAAAGATCGCTATGGTGTTTCAAAAAGACTTTTTCGTGGTCCTCCTGAAGATGAATAGTTTCGTAGCTTTTGCCAAACGTATTTTAGTAAAAATTCCCCTTTTTGAGTGAGACTTCCAGCTTCGGTATTTTCATATTTCAAAAGCACTTCTTTCTTAATCTTCCTGCAAACGGAAGCAACTAATTATATGTTCAAATCTTGAGGACTTTTTCAAATTTTGTTTCTTAACTGACAGGTAGGCAAACAAGACATCTGTTTGATTTCTCTAAACAAACTACGGAATGGTCAAAAGACGAGGAATTATAGCAGTTGAGAATTCCATTTTTATTATTGATGTGTTTTGTTAGTAACTTATAAAGTAACTTTGTTGTATTGACCTTGAAATTTCAAGAAATGTTTATTGGTCCAAACCTAACAAGCAATGTGTTTAGACTTCTCCTAATACGGGTACTTTTGTCTAGGATAATTATGAATATTGTGTCTTTTCTTGACCAGCACTGCAATTTTTCAGATTTTAAGAGTAATTTCAATATGTGTTATACTGTCTTGCTTCAACAAAATAAAACTTAAGGCCAGAAGAAGTCAGATCTTCCCGCTGAAAGAATCTGACTCGGTTAATACTTCTTGCTTTTTCGGAATGACCCATATAAGTTCTATATAGATATGCAATACTCCTTGTGTCTTACTGTAGTGTACATGTTGCAGTTTTATAATGCTTCGAGTATTACCACAACCAGTTCTTTAAAATGAGTTTTTCATGATATAATTTTAACTAGCCTTTGCTAAACCATTTTGCTAAAGAGAGGCTGTCGATAAATGGTTGTATGGCCTCTTTTTCTAGTCGACTTTTTCTGTGTTGTCATAAGCACTGAAATTAAGTAGCTTTGGGCTCACTATTACAAATGTAGTATCATATGGAAATGTCAGTTATTGATGACTACGTTGATTATCGTGCCAAATTTAATAATCAGGCTGAGAATCGATGGTTTCATTATTTGTAGTGAACGACTGAGTGCTTATACAATTCTCATTATTTCTTTTATGCCCAAGACGGGATTTTGGGAGTTAGCAGACTGACTATAAGGTGTCTTCTCTTTCATTTATTTGGATGTAAGGGGTTTCAAAAGCAATAAAACCACGCAGATGAACCATAGGGCCAAACTCGCGATGTTTAAAGCCGTTTAGCGATGTCATGGTTGCTGTTTGTACAGAAATCAGCGTAAAGGCCACATCAAGTGGTTGAAGCCGGTGGGTCGTGTGGGGCAAGAACTAAATTATTTCAATTCCATTTTCTCTGGCCATGTTTATTAACACGATGTTTTTAGAGTACGTTGCATGTTTGTCAAACAATAGCACCACAGGATGTTCTTTTGCTGCTTCGCTAAAAGTGATGAACTCTTGAAACAATTGCAGAAACAGCTTTTTTGTCATTCATCCTCTTTTACTACAAACACCCCAGACGCCTTGTAAAGCATTAACCATCAGTTTTGATTTAATTCGTTGGTAACATGTAATGACCTGCTACATCGAAGCAAATCTCTACTGTAATAGTAGCATCTCTTTTATTATTATTAATTATCGACCACCACATTGTTTAAACCTGCAGCTCTTTATTAATTCTAAAAGGCAATCCTTTCCAGCGTGTTCCACGGCAACACGAATTGAGTCTAATTTATTATTTTTCTTTGTCAGTTGAGAGGCCAAGTACTTCAAGTTAGTGGTCGTGAGTCCAAAGAGCCTACTCTCCATGTCAAAGCAAATACTTCATCATTTCAGCTTCTTCGCCAACTGAAAAGATTGTTATAACCTATTTAATACAGTTCCTACACATTGAAACTAAAAACAGAAATCATACTCAGTACTTTGCAAAGACAGGTTTTTTCATGCTTGCATCGCGATGTAAATTTTCCTATCGACAGCACTCACACGATTGAGAGAGGTGAAGTCGTGGCCTATACTAGAAATATTTTCAATCGTGCGATGAGATTCTTTTAAAAGATAATGTGGGTAATGAGTACTCAGCCTTGCCTCCCTACTCTGTCTTGTCCCACCCTTCCCTAATCAAACGCCTAAACTCAGGAATTTCTTACAAAAGATGTAACTAGTTAGTTCTTTTCTAAAAAGAAAAGCTTGCTCAGAATGTGGTTATATCGTTAAAGCCATCTCGAGTCGGGAGTGTAAGAGATACTAAGCACCCGGGCGGCAGTATCAACAGTCTTCCGTATTTGTAAACTAAAACAAACTAAAATTATCAGTTAACTCTAGTTTGGTATTTAACTTTCAACAAATGAACTTTTGCCAAATTACATAAAATCTAACTTATTCGCTTCAGGGTAGAAACACACTAGAGACGTATCGCAACCCGCAGTTGCGGGTGCGAACAAGGATTTTGACGCTCCTACGCTGTCATCGCTTCAGACACTTTGAGCATCAGTAGACTTAACCAAAGAATCCAGAAAAAAAGATGAATACTAATTTCTAGATGGCGTTGGGGATTTACCGGCTTTTTCGTAACCTCAAACAGTCTAAAACAAAACCGACGCGACAGTTATGCTTATAAGTAATCATTTTATCGAACGCTGACACGGTATTTAAGAATCTATTCACTAATACCTAATGTTACTTTCCAAACATTCGTGCACTCCAGAGCTGTATTACGAGTATATGCTGATGTATGTATGATCTTAGAATTAATTATTTACAATTTTGGTTTTCATGGCTTGTTTTAGAATCTCCTCTTCGGGTTATACAGAAAAAACTTCCTTGAACGGACACCAAAAATGTCAAAACATTTTGTGCCTATAACAGAGGTGTCCTTCTATGGGGAGCTTGTCTACAGTAAATTTCGTGGTTAATGTTATTTAAAATATGATACAAAAGTAAAATGAGTTTCAATTAGATATTCCCGCCCTACAGTTTCTTCATTAACAAACAACACTAAAACATCGTCAGATACAATCATAAATGTTGTAAATCTTCAGATTTGGAGGTTTATAGCCAGCTGTGGCAACGTTGGTTGCAACTGATGATCACCCTTTCTTCCGCCATTTTGATACATTTTGACATGATCTACCGCCATCTTATACAGCATATAAAATTCACAGAAATTGGTATAGTTAATACTTGCGTTCACATGCAAGCAGTACGCTGCCATGCTATCAATCTGGAGTTTTTTCACTGGTAGCACGCTATCGTTGCTGCTCATAGACACAACAATGAATTCTATGGATTCCGACTACGGACACTCACTTTTGTGGTCAAATTCAGTACACGCACGTCCAATTTATCATTCGAAATCAACTGACATGTAGGATAAAACGTTTGTTTCAAATACTTATACGAGGGTGGTCTGAAAAGTTTCCGACCTAACAAAGATACAAGACATTTTTTCTGAAAATTTTTTTTTATTTTTCAACATAGTCTCCTTGTAACTCTACACACTTCTCCCAGCGATGCTCCCATCTCTGTAACCCGTCCGAATAGTACTCGGCATTTTTCTCTGCAAAATAATTGTTCACGAAGGTGATTGCCTCTTCATTTAACGAAAATCTTTGTCCTCCGAGCGCAATTTTTAGATGAGGGAACAAAAAGAAGTCGCTTGGGGCTAGATCTGGTGAGTAAGGCGGATGGTCAAGCAGTTCAAACCGTAATTCGTGGATTTTCGCCATGGCAACCGCTGAGGTGTGAGACGGTGCGTTGTCTTGGTGAAACAGGATTTTGTTTTCCTGCAAATGTGGCCGTTTTTTTCGCAAGTTCTGCCTTCAGCTTGTCAAGTAATGATGCATAGTATGCTCCTGTAATGGTTTTTCCTTTTTGAAGATAATCGATTAAAATAACTCCATGACTATCCCAAAAACCAGTCGCCATCACTTTCCCAGCCGAAAAAACAGTTTTTGCTTTTTTTGGAGTCGGTTCCCCCTTTGCAGTCCATTTTTTGGACTGTATTTTTGTTTCGGGCGTATAATGGTGTATCCAAGTTTCATCTACAGTAATTAATCGGCGCCAAAACTCGGATTTATTTCGCCTAAACTGCGCCAAAAGAGCGTTGGAAATATTCATTCGAACACGTTTTTGGTCTAACGTGAGCAAACGCGGCACCCAACGCGCGGGCAGCTTTCTCATGCCTAAATGTTGATTTAATATGTGACAAACACGTTCTCTTGACATGTTCATAACCTCTGCTATCTCTCTCACTTTAATTCGGCGGTCGTCTAGCACCATTTGGTGAACTTTGGCGATATTTTCGTCGGTGGTTGCAGTTTTTGGACGTCCCGAACGTTCATCGTCTCCCAAGCTCTTACGGCCACGTTTAAATTCAGCAGCCCAAAATTTCACTGTGGTAAATGATGGTGCAGAGTCCCCATACACAGAATCCAACTCATCTTTTATTTGCGAAGGCGTATTGCCTTTCAAAAACAAATATTTAATGACAGCTCGATACTCGATTTTATCCATTTTCACAAAAAAACTCACATCAACTCACTCAAACGACTGTTACATAAAAACTGCGCGTCCAAAATGGCTGAAACTTTGGTGAGCAACTGTCAACAGATGAACAACGAAATTCAGTAGCTTTTATTTACGAGTGCTGCCATCTTCACGTTGAGGTCGGAAACTTTTCAGACAACCCTCGTACACTTATTTTCAGAAATTACAGAAATAAATAATAAAAACAAGTAGATAAGAGATTTGTGTTCGTTGTTGAGAGATGATGATTGAAGAAAAACGCAACAGTGAAACTTATCGTCTGAACTAACCATTAAAATGTTATAAACCATTAATATTTGGAGATTTATAGCCAGCTTTGGCAACGTTGGTTGTAATTCTGTCACTATAATATTTTTGCCATTTCTCTGGAAATAGATAAAGCAAGCTGATAGATCTCATGCATGTGACGTTTTCCCTAGGTTTTGTAATGGTTTTTTGTTTCCAAACAAGATCTGTTTTCGCTTGTTTTGTATAAGAGCACACACATGTGAATGTAAAATAAAAGTTGTTTGGAAGCTTATTACTATGGCGATGACGTCCAGTGCAACATTGTGAATTGCTGAAAAACTTTTAGAATTATTTTCCTAAAAGTGGCCAAGCCAAATATGACTTACCTTTAAGAAAATCAAAAATCTTCTTTGAAATCAGAAATTGTAGATGACACAAAAAATCCTACATAAATTCATGGCAACCATTTTCATTATTTCGACAGGAAAAGAATGCCTATAACAGAAAAACAAAAAAATAAATTTAGTTTTTTCAATGAACTTGACCTGAAAATTAGACAGTACATTGCAAATTCTACAGCCCTACCTCTAATCAAAAATGGAACACCCTGTACTTTGTTAGAGTAATATTTTCTGCAGAGGGGTGGAAAATACGCTAAAGACGATCCAGTATATCGGAAACAGATTTTAGCTTTTCGATGCAACTCTAGACCTTCACGTCTTAAATTTATAGATCTACCATAAGGAGAATAAGGCCAATTAACTACTCAAACTTTAAAATCTCGAGATTACACCATCTTCCAAAAACTCATATCATCAATTTTCCCGTCGTCCTATTCTCATTATTACAGGTTTTCTAGATATAGCCTCACCAAATATATCTATGTAAATCCAAAGTAAAATACGTACATACAGAAATCTTCCTGATTTCTTAACTATTATTTGGCAACTTTTGCTAAAACAAACATCAATCTGATCACTGGCTAAAAAAGAATGTTTATAATCTGGTCTGTTTTCAGTCGTTTGCAAACGTTTATGTACAATCTTTTGGCACTATTACACAAGAATCTTCATCCTATGGTTGCACAGCTGACACGCATTCCATGAAGAACGAATATAACCGATTTCTGCCTTTTCTTGATGTGCTTATCACTTTCCAGTCCAATGCTTGTCTTAGTCTTAATACACTGGTTAAGTCACAAAACTTCATTTGCACCTAACACGCTTAGTACCACAGTCTAACTAGAAGCTATACTAAAAACAGTCTTCCTGATAAAAGGCCTTATTTATTGTCACAATTTCAAATACAAGATAATCACAATTTTTAGATTCAAGAAGGGTTTACTAACTTCTATTTTCTGTCAAGGATAACCATACAACGCAATATCGTCTAAGGGTATTCGAATAGTATTGTTTACCCTCATGGTTACGTGAAAATTGAAAAAACTGGTTGTTTAATACGTGCACATGGTTTCATCTATATTTTTCTAAACATAAACACAATAATCCCTCTATTAGTTCAAAACTGCTGTTGCGGTAATGCCATCTTGAGATAACGCAAAATAATATCAAGCCAAAACAACGTCAAGCAAAGATAGCACCGCGTCTAACCATGACAAAATGACTATGAAATAACTGAGAGATAAGAAATTTATGTCTCATTCTCCCACAATGTTTACGATAAAATCAGCTTCAAAGAATGAAACCTAAATTTCAACACGACGATATTATATATTTAGCATGAGACTTTTTTATTTCACTGTGTTGGCATGGCGCTATTTTTGTACGACACTGTTTTGACATATCAAGTTTTCAGTTTCACCCCTCTTATCTACAAAAACTTCCGATTTTCCAACTTTAATACTATTCTCTACAATCATTCTGGACTCATAAATTAAAAATAAAATGCAATTCATATGTGAACAACATTCTTGACCACCTTTCAACTTCCTAAATATCATAATTCTACAAAAGCAATTAAACATTTTGTATTATTATTCTGTTGTATTTTCCCTAGTCATTATTTACTACTACATTGTTTGTATTACAAATACACAATAGAATGTCTTACAATAAGAGTTGTAAGGCTATCTAACTAGTACCTACTTTTCAGTGTTCATGTGTTCGTAAGTTAACAAACTCTCCATTACCGGCATGATATAGCTGTTCTACAGCATCGCTGACAACTTGAAAGATGGTCTATTGTTTCAACCCTAGACCTTAAGACGTTAGCCCTGTGATCATTTAGGAAGTCCTTTTCAGTTCAGCGTTCAGCTTAAAGAATCTTTTGGACGGATTCATTAATTTAGATTTAAACCGTTCAAAAAGTAATTTACCCCAAATAATTCAAAAGAAATTTGAGGAACTAGCTATTACTTTCTTATTAAAACAATTATTTTTCAATTTGAAGCAAATGCATAGCCAACTGAGACTATAATCGCAATATTTTCAAGCTGCTGAGTTAGTGTAAATTGTAAAAAATGGTTTTTATGTTGTGCTTTCTTTTAGAAATTAATAATAGCCGTCGGGAGAGTAACTGTCAAAGTAAAAATAAAAATTTTCTATTAAACCGCATGTTAAGTTACTTACATTTTTAATTCGTATAATCGTTCCACTATTAGCAGCAGATTTTGTGTGTTTTTTAAAATAATTTTGTTCTGCTGCACCCTTAATTGACGGATGATATAGTAGAGAAGTATACCACATAATGGAACATTAAACACAGTTGGCGTTGGCGTGCTGTCCACGATCAGCTGTGAACAGATAAACCAGCTGTTGTTGCGAACAGTATTTACTTTTCCTGGATTTTATGATTCAAATGCATACCCGTTCAAAAGTTAAATTAAGTCACATACACAATGATTATTAAAACATAAAAAGGCGCTGGCATTTTTTTTCTAACACGCTTGTTTGAATTTCATAAATTCTTCTATTTTCTTTTACCCCAGCATTTGCGCTGTTTTTTCAGTATTAACCAATTATATCTATGTAGTTTTTTTCGCTCCAAACTTTCTAATTTCCGCTTTAACACATTTTACGCATTTGTATTCATATCTGGAGGGTTGCCAGACCAATCCAGTGTTTTTATTTCGTTTACATTCAAGTAATTTGTTAGATTCTCCGTTTTATGTGCAAAGTGCGTTATGATGTACAGAATAAATCTTTTATTTTCTTTCACGCCATTTTTCGACTTGTGGAATTGAAGCTGAATTTAAATTCGTTGAACGTCCTGTTGGCTTCCCTTTCTCGCTCGCCGCTCTTTTTTTGTTGAAAAATATTATTGTTAGAAATCTTAGATAACGTGATTGTTTTATTCAAAACTGGCTTTGATCTATTTATAGTAAATGATTAAGTTCTTGGTTTCACGGTTAATTAAAATTTCAGTAATGAGCCTGGACACTACACATTTTATTGTTTAAAATGTGATCAATATGTAAAACATGTAGGTAACCTCCTAGAGTAATATCAATAAAAAACAGTCCTCAGCGCGTTTACTTTAAATTTATGCATGAACGTAATTCTGATGCTGGTACTTTTCATTGTTGTACCACATTTAATATTACCGCTATGCATACATTCGAACTCAAAAACTCAGATTCCTCTTCTACGCTTTCATAATGTATGTTTCCACGGAACACTAAGCTCGGCAAGTTTTATATTATGTTTTATATTTTCTAGAGAAAAAAGTGCTTTATGGTATAGCATTTAAGGTATAATTTCAATAAGAAATAAAAATAGTGCAAATTGTTCTATCCTTTTTTATTTCATCCTTGAAATTTTTACCTCCACTTACTATCGTTGTGTATACATTCGACAGTAACATCTTTTGATATTTCTACAAATAACAGATTGTTGAAACCCTTTAAAATCGAATCTAAACAGAGACTTACCCAATCATTACCTCATAGGTTTCTCTTAGAGGTCTGCACGACCTGGGTTTTTTAGTTGGGCCTTTACGCGGCCCGGGTCAAAGCTCGGATTCGAGTCAGACCGGGCTTCAGTTTAAATATTTATCGGGCTTTTCGGGCCTACGTCCGGTCAATCAGGACGTTTGGTCTTGTCGGGCCATACTAGTCCGTTCAGCCGATCAGGTCTGTTGAGCTTTTTGGACTTCTCGGCCCTTCGGGCTTCTCAGGTCTATCGGATCTTTTCAACCTCTCGAGCCTTCAGATGTTTCGAGTCTATCGGACCATTTGGATCTCTCCAGCCTATCGTGCCATAAAAGGCTTTGAGCCGTTCGTTTCTTTTGGATTTCTCAGCCCTTCGGGCTCCTGTGTCTGGACTTTTAGGTTGTTCGGGCTTCTTGGACCGATCAAGAAGTTACCCAGCTTGTCCTCAGTTGGGTCTGATCGGGTCCTAGAATATTCAGCCCCTGCAGGGCTCTAGTTTCTCTAATCACTTGTATACCATGCCTAGAAAATCTCTTCCATGATCAATACTTTTACCTGACCTTCTATGACAGGTTAAAGTTTATTCAGAAATTTCGAGTCCCTCTGGAGAATCAGAAATTGATCTTTTTGGCGTGGTATCCAAATGAACAGATTTAAGTATTATCTTGTACGAATTTTGATATGTCACAAGAAGATAGTTCATATTAATGTTAAGATTTTTACTTTGATAAGATATTTTTGCTAACGGAACTTTCAAGTTGTGTAAAATCGAGACGAAGGGATTAGAACTTGCCCAAAAATAGCCAATGACTGAATAATACTTTTCAAGGCACTTGACCTTCTTTTCTAAACTTTTACTAATGCACAAAATTATTGATTCCATGGGTGGTGGCGGCTTTTGAAAGCTCATTGAGAATGAAGAAATGTTTCTGCATTAAATATTTATTTTTGTCTTAGACTATTCGTTGCTAGATTGTACGTTTAACAAATAAAAATTTACACTGATTTAAGGCTCCCTTCACCTTCAGTTTTTGCTTAAATATATATGATCTTAATTAATAACCTGAAAACTAAATGAAATCATTAGGAATTTCATCGGGAATTAATGACATTCCTTTGCTACTACAAAAACTTACCGATTTTACTGCAAAAACAAAAATTGGAAAACATTCTATGTACTTTCAACTGAAAGCGCACAAGGCTTGGTAGATCTAAAAAAACAAACCTATAAACTATCACGCCGAGGTACTGCGCTAAGTATTATTTCTCAGTGTATCCCACGACTTACATCGCCCGTTAATAGCTTTCTACATTAATAGAATTAATAAAACAAGCTCCAAAAGATATCTGTGTTATAACTATAATAGAAGTAGATCAGGTTGCATCATCAGCCCAAACCATACGTACGCAGACCGATATTTATAAAAACCGCGTCTTGGTAAAGGAGAAGGCTTAGAAGGAAGATATTGTATTTTGCAGAATTTTGGAATGATTTAAACCATGCATTTGTAGAGAACTCAGTAACTATAAATCGCCAACCTCCGCAAGCGAATGGAACCAACCCAAACGAAGCATTCAGATGGTTTTCTTTTATTTGACAGGTTTTTATGGTTTGGTGTTTCAAGTCGATAGTCGAACACCGAACGGATGAAATTTTTATAAATTTGGAGAGAGAGAGAGAATGTCAAGACAGCACTTAACTTCTCTTCCCTAGTTAGGTGTGAGTTAGAATAAGAGGTACGTCGTATGTATGTAGGGGAATATTACGTTGCTCGATGCTGACTTTTGCTGAGGTTAGCTTTGATAAGCCAAACCGGGTTTCTAAACGAGCTAAAAACTAAAAACAGTGGAAAGATATTTTTATGGTATAGAGTTTCAAGCAACAAAAAGAAAAAAGAAGAAGCGATGGTCGAACACCGAACGGATAGAATTTTTATAAATTTGGATCAGTGCTCAAAGGTATCGATCAGTGAGAGAATGTCAAGACAGTGAGCTTCTCTTTTCACAACTTAGTAAATGAGACTGAGAGGTATATATGTTACCGTTACTGATTACGGTGCTTGGATGAGGTTGGTTTTGATATGCCAGAACCGGGCTCCTAGTCGGACTAAAGATTTACCTAGAAGCCGGGATCAATTCGTTCCAAAGGAATTAGGTTTGTCGTGTTAATGCGACAAAAGGCTTTTAATTTATTCTGACAAAACCGACAGAGATGTAAGTATTTAAGAACTTCTGAACCAAACCTACGTACCAGACCTTATCATCAGCACATTCTGGAGGTGTCTAAAAAAAGACGGGTATATAGTTGTCAAGAGTAAATACCTTGGTTGCGTCAGTAGGAAGACAATTAACCAAATTAATATTGGGAAAGAAAGTGGAGATCTCCTAAAACTTCTCTCAATGTTTAGCGGGTACCCTTGCAAATACCTTACCTAGGACTTTGAAAAGCAGTTATGAGTTTCAAAATCGTTTTGCAAGGATCTAGACAGTTGTTAGAAATGGTAAATACTGTTGGTAAGAGTGTTCACTCGGAGGCATAATTATTATCCGCGTCGTAAAGAATCTCCAAGAACCTTAAAGTGGAATGTTCCTGTTACCGCGGATACGAACGTTATTTATCTCGAGTTTCTTTAAACTTGAATAACTTCTTTTGGGAAAAGTCGGCAAATATTTGAGATTATACCTAAAAATCGGAGATATCTTGGCTGTTATGACGAATTGTACCCAAGGTGCAAACTAACTTGTTTAAGGCGGTATAGTAAAGTAAATTCTATCTATGAGATATTTGAGGTTTTTTATTGCAGGAATTCTTTAAAATCGTTATGCAACTCTTCAGTTGCACAAAAAGGTAAGTCCCTAAAAGATTAAAATAAAGTTTCTTATATCATTTAAGAATTAGCTTTGCAAAATTAAAGACAACAGAATCAAATGTAACAGTGTTTTAGTAGTTCTTCAACAGAAAACCTCTCTAGAACTTCTATCAAAGATGACTTAAAAGAAATCCAAGTTAGGCCATACAGAAAACAAAGAGTGTCTGGTCGGCTGTCGGCTCACTATTGAAGTTTACTACAAAAGGAAGGAGACATTGATGATAATGTTGCAGAATTTAAGTCAGAGTTCCCAAGAACTTCTTGTGATAAAATATTCGTGCTCAGAGATTTTTTTGAATTATTTGCCATGCTATTTCTTCTAGTGTTAAGCGCATTGTATCGTTAGTTTTGCAACCTCACTTAACACAAAAACTGATTTATGTCCGAAAAGAAGTTTGTGAATTGGATTCTTAAACATTACTGTTGAAGCATGAAGCTGGTAGCAAAAAGTCAGCTTGGTAGTTCAAGTATCAAGGAATCTTGATAATTAATTGAAAAGGTTCATTGTAACTGAAAGTCTTATAGAAGTATTGAATGAGTTGTTTCATAACGCTTTGGAGAAATAGAGCAGAAATAGAAAATTATCTAGTTATGATTCGTAACGTTTGGAAAAAAAAATGCTTAATAAATATCTCAACAAGATAATTTGTTCCATTGGCCTGTTAGATCTCTGAGGTAAAAAACCTTATTTATTGTTTTTTTTTCGATAATAGAAAAAGGCTAAAGCTCATCAATCGTAAATTATTTTGAAACTCAGAATGTTAAACGTACCTCAGAGAAAAAAAAAACAGATAAACTTCAAAAAAGACCGAAGATGCACAAAAAATCAAAGATTACTGCTGTTATTGATTTGCTTTTCCCTTTTGCAAGTTTATTGCCTATTGGCGTTTCTACCAATGAATAAACAGAAACAGAATGGAAATACTAAGACCAAAAGTTACTTATATGTCTCTTTCCTTATAGATATTTGGTGAAGTAACAACTTTTGAGTTTTTGAGTTTGCAGTTTCAAAAAATAAACAACTGATAATCGTATTTTGCTTTTTATTACTTATGCAATTTCAAAAACTTGTAAATCTTGTAATAGTCATTGAAGGCTTTACCCAGGGAATTGCTTAAAAGCAGAAAAGTCAGCCTAATAAATCACGTCTCTTATTTTCTTTCAGCTTTTTTTTTGTTCGGATTAGGAGCCTTTCCTTTTTCATTTGTATCGTTTGTTTCTCTTTATCGCTTTCTTCACTTTCCATTTATACTCAGTTTGTTGAATCTTATTTATTCGTCTTCCTATACATAAACTGTTTATTTATTCTCAATAAAAACCTTCTATGACAATACACTGGGTATGACTTACCTTGTCCAGATTCCACCTGAAAAGCCAAAGAACATTTTGACGAAATTATTGTTTACGATGATCCGGATTATTCTAGAATGATAAGGTTTGGCAAAATTAAACAATTTAATTTTTTAGTATTGCTGGGTAGTATGTGTACGATTCTTAAAGATGTTAAAGATGTAAGCACTTAGGAAGGAAAGGAAGTTTTTAATTTTCAGAGTTTACTGAACATGTATAGAGGTCTTTATAGGAGAATTTCTGGAACTGAGTCACTTGTCCTTTGCTTGCATTTAGATTCTCAAAAGTATAGAATTTGACATCTTATGTTAGTATTTTCTCACTCCAAATTTAATTGGTGATTAATATTGAACTGCTAGTAATAGAAGTTCCTGAAAGTTTAATCAAGATTTTGAGCAAACATATCTTGGTCACTTATTGGAATCTCTTCAAAACTAAAAGTATATATTTCAAGCAAAGCATCTTGGAGTTTTTAAAACAATAAGTTTTCGAGACTTTGGTTTCCATTTTGAGCAGCCGTATTTTGATTTCCTTTGAGATCAATTTTTATGCTACAAATTTGTATTCCAACAAAAGATTTGCAAAACTTCTGAAAAAGATAGTTTTTTAGTTTTTCTGATTTTTGATCTCGACTTTTTATAATTTTTATTGCACTCTGTAATAAATTAATTGTATTTGAACCATAAGGTAGGAAAACTAATAACGAAAATTTCTGAAGATTTGGTCACAGTTTTGCAAATTCTTTTGAATGTTTTACACTCAAATTAGAGAGATTCTGATTGTAAAGTTTTTGATTGCCATTTTTAGAAGCCAATACTTGGTCAACTCTTCAAGACGTTTGAAAATTTATGAAAACGGTAATTTCCGATGTTCTTAACTGTCACTTTCGAGAAACCATATCTTGGTAATTTAGTACTGGAAAACTTCCAAGATTTTTTAGTTTTGTCTTAGCTATACTATAGATAAAATGTATATATCAACCATAAAATCTGGAAACTTCTAACTATGGGAATTTGCAAAGTTGTGATCGTCACCTTGAAAAACCATATCTTGGTAATCTATTAACAATATTCTACAATATTTCGAACCGCATCTCAATGAAAGATTTTTTCATACTGATTCAGATTCCTATACCTAATGCTTTTTTTATGAACAATTGGATATTATTTAATAAATATTTCCATTTTTACAAGCTTCATCTTTTATTTAAAGTTTGCCTAAAAAATTCTTTGTGGAACGTCACCTCAAGAAATTAGGTTAGCTCTAATTTCAAATTGTTACGTCATCGATGGAAAGAAATTTTCATGCACGATGTGAATTTTTCATAAAAAGAACTGAAAAGGTTTTTATAAAAATAAAAAATCTAGCGCTAACTCAATGAAACAAAAATTCAGTTATCTAGAGATGCTTTATATGAATCCAAACAAGAAAACGAGAAAATCGTTCGTGGTTAGAATTCAATAATATAGATTTTTACGAACATGTTTGGCAAACACCATTAACGATTGTATTGCTCCGTTCGTCTAGAATAAATATTTTGCTTCCTGAATGGTGAAAAAATTATGTATTATCGTAAATATGATTCTTGAAAACTTTGTCATATAAAAAACAAGGATAAAAAAGTAACAATTTTCCTGGTCTATACCTCAAAAGAATATTTTATGCCAGAGAAAAAGAATATATCAAAAAACTTCGAAACAGATAAATTCCTAAAAATGAGTATTAAAGTCGAATTTTCTTCTTTCCTAAAATGTTTATGATTTCTACCTCGATTCGCCTAGTGTAATTTGAGTTATGCGTTTTCAGGGGATGTTCACGTTCCCGCTCTCGAGGGTTTCCAATTTCCCTTTGGTCCCGTTAATTCTAGATATTACGATTATTGTTCCTGTTCCATGCCTATTATTATTTCAATTTGCTGTTACTTTTCATTACAAATAAAACAATGTTTCATTTTAATTGGTCCTGAAAGAAACAAAATGGAGGAAAAATGAAAACACAGTTCTTGGTAGAATTGTAAAACTTGGAAAGAGAAAATCCTGTTTTTATTATGGTAAAAAATGAATTGAATGCGATGAATAGATGACAAGTGAATGCTTTAAAAGTGTAACGAGTGCAGTAAATTACTTTTTTGGGAAGACACTTGATGCTTCGAGCGGAGTAATATAAAAGAAAGATCTCCCATTTAAAACCTTTAAAAATAATATTATCCTTCCTAATTGAGTAACTAACTGATTCATTAATTACATCGCTAATACCTTTTATGTTTTTTAACATTTGTTACATTTTTACGATTTTAAATGAGTTGAGAAATCTGTTTTTTATTGTTTTTTTTATTTTTTACTCCTTCCTCCAGATGCTCCCAGAAAGTTTGATTGTAGAGGGAACAAAGCTGTAAAATCAAAAGTAGGTTAGACACAATTTGTTATAATGCATCGGAACGAAAACGAATATAACTTTTTAATAAACCGAAATGGAAAAAGAAAATTAAACAAGGTAGACGTTGTGCGTGATATAATATTACAATGTTACGTTACAATATTCCACCACGTATGGGTTGTTACATTTTGAATTCAGTTATTTTCATGTGAGCAAATGTTTGTTTAAGGTTATGAATTTGTTTATGGCTTTTAGAGTGGGTAGCTCATATTCCATTCATTCGCGTTTGTTTTCTGTTCTTTGAATTCTCGAGATTATATATTATATTGATTTTCCTACCTTTACAATTTTTTAAATGGCTGTATTATCATTTGCGATTGAGGTTATTTCTTTGATTATTTCGTTTTTTATGGCTTCAATTGTTATTTATTGAGTAGTTCTACATTTAGGTTTTGCAGTTTTGATTACTTTGAAAATAACTTTATAGTGCGACCAATAACCATATGCGCTATTTGCTACACAAAAAGGGACGTCAAAGAGCGATATAGTACACTACACTACACTACAAAAGGGGACGTAACGTACTCCCCTAATACTATCAATGCATAGAAATGGGGGATATTGATTTATAAACATATGTAATACATCCATTTATTCCATGTTTTCCTTTAGAAACGTTAAAAAACAGAAAAGCAAGAAGTGCAATGATTTATGTTACCTACTTGATAAAACAATCTTGTTCAGAAGAAGAGACTCCATCTTCATCCTTCTATTAAATTATTTTTTCGGAAGCAATATAAATTGTAAGATTGTTAATTAAAGTGTATTTAGAAATAGTAGTTAATTATATAGAAAACTTTACTGGATTACTTTGCAGATTCAAAGCCGTGATAATGCTATAAAACTTAAAATCATTTTCTAGAGCTGCAGGAACAATCATGAAAAAAGAGTGAATTTCTAGACACCAGAAATCTAATTTTAGAGAGACAAATAGGTAAGAAGAATATTTAAAATATGCACTTAGATAGGCACTTAGAATTTTGAAGGACATGTAATAGGCCTTTCCTATGCCGCCGCCACGCCGACTGCAGTATTTAGGACCGCATTGACATCGTGCTGCAGCTCTCCTTTTAATATCGGCAACCACCGATCGAGGTTCTCTTTGTTCGGAACTTCATTATCCTTCTCAAACAGCTAATTACAAAACCGAGTCGAGCTACACCATTCAATGGGCGAGCTGCGGTGGTTCAAAGTTAGAAAGGTCTTGGACTACCGTTAGTAACCTGCGCAATAATTAGTTCTCTTAGAAGATTGGTGGAAGGTGAAACCGATTTTGGTTCAGAACAGGTACCTTGTTTTCCATCAACCTTCTAAGAGAACTAAACTTCATTATACCACCTATGGTGGCTTGAAGTCAGCTAATTGACCATCTCAAGAAGGTTAAATACAAACACGGGTGGGTCTACGCCTACCACCGTTTCACTTGTGATGTTCCAAGGTCGGCTTTTGCCTTCCATTGACCTTTTAACCGAGTTAAGAAGATAATGGAAAGCGAAACTCGACGTTGCAATACAGCAAGTGAACTATGGAAGATTTATTAGGCCTGAGGCCGCCTAGTTGCTGGGTGTAGCTCGACATATATTTGTAATTGGCATTGTTATGAAATTCTGTTGTAAAGAAAAAGGCCATTTAATAGGACACCTACTGTAGCCCAAAATCGAACTTTGCCTTCCATCAACTTTGTAATGCAGTGATGTGGCTTCACCTTTCCTTATCCATCTTAAGAATGTTAAATACGGTTCACTAGTGGTGATCCAAAACTGGATTTCGCCCTTCATCAACCTTCTAAGGGAATAAATTTTCTATAGGCCTCTATTCTCTTACAAAATTAATGAAGGACAAAGTCCAACCTTAGGCAGTCGCATGTGCCCTCTTTCTAGACGTGTTTGTATTTAGCATTTATAAGAAAATCAATTGAAGGCAAAGACTAACCCTTGAGCTTTGCCCTCCAGCAACCTTGTAAGAGAACTAAATATCCCCAGCCTTTCTGAAGTGGCCTAAGGTCGGGATTTTCTTTTTATTGTTTATTTTAGGAATGTTAAATACGAACACGAGCCGAGCTGCGCCCACCAACGGTTTACTCGTGATGGTTCAAAGTTAGGTTTTGCCTGCGTCAATCCTCTAAGAGAATAGATTTTCCCCAAACACAGTTGGGTTTTGTCTTTCAGCAAGTTAACAACGTCAATAAACTTGTGCCACTCTCAGATGGGAGATTTATTCTCTTAGAAGATGAAGGAAGGAAAAAAACCCGGCTTTGGGCGCCCATATGTGGTCCATTACTGGACGTAATCGGCCCTTGTTTGTATTGAAACTAATTAAAAAGCTGAATTAAGAACGAAACCCGACTTTTCGGCCACCGCAGGTGTGACTGCATCATTTAACGGTCACCTAGGTCGGACTATGTCCTACTCCAACCTTCTAAGAAAGCTAAATAAAGTCAAGCTTTATCGTTAACTGACTACTTCTGAATATCAACGAGTCACCTGTGGTTGTCCAAGGTCAAGTTTGGCTACACCCTCCCACAGGTCACCTTCTTCGTCTTTCATTGACCTTTATATGAGTGATAAATACAAGCGAGGGTTGGACTACGCTAGGTTGGTTTTCCCAGAGCATGCTTCTTTGTAGATTTTATGCGCATAGTTCTTTACTCGGTGGACACACATTGCTATATATCCAAACAGCTTAACACCGAAAACGTTTAAATATTTTCTAACTGAATGATTATTATTAGAACAGAAGTCTCATGTATGTCTTAAATTCTTATATTTCGTACATAAAAATTTTTAAAATCTTTCTGAAATTGTTTTATGTAGACATTCCAATCAAATTTTGTCACTGGGAGTTTACGAAAACCTTGAATTTTGAGATAAAGATTTAGAAAGGCACTAGAGAATATGCTTACAATGAAATGAATTGTTTTCTTCTGGAAACAATCAATTTTTAGTTTTCCCTAAAATTATACTTTCTATAAACATAGACAGTTTTTCTAGAATTACCTTTTAGTTATGAGAAGAAATGACAGTGTTATTAGATGTCGATTTAATGTGCACTGACAATGTCACTCGTTTTAAACCTTATTTTCTAGTAACTTTGCATTTCTTATTATCAGGACTTAGATGTCCTAATTTAAGAAACATGTTACAGGCCCTATATCATCAGATCTGCTTTCGCGTAGTGTTCAGACATGCTGTAATTTGTATCACTTTTCGTCTCTTCTCCTTTCCTCCCGAGCTAAACAGTGTTTGGCAAGCCAACTGACCATTTCCTCACACGTCTATCTTTAACAAGTGTTTATATCTCTTTTAAAAGAAAATGCAAACCAACGAAGGTTTTTAAAAATGAGATGCAAGCATCATTTCAAAATGTAATTAGTTGGGTGACCCAAATTCAACTTGTCATTTTAGTTCCTGAATAATAAATGTATTCTCCAGGTCTCTTTGCTTCCTATGATTAGAGAGATGCAAAAATAAATTTTCATGCATTTTTGTAATGAAACCGCAGTAAATGTTATGTCTCTTATGTAGGTAATAGTTTGAGTTAATTGATTGTCAAACTTCATCGTATTAATAAAACCAAAAGAATTTTGCACTGATGTTCTTATTACTTACATTTCTGTTGTAGATACCACCAGTAGCACGTGATTTCGCAAGAGAAACATCGTTCAACGCAGTGCCTCATTACTATAACGGAGAAGGATATCATTATCATGAATACCAGGGTTCACCGTTGGGTTCATGTTCGTGTAGCACATCAGAAAGTAGCGATTCGAGCAGAAATTCATTTCGAAATCCATGGTGCGTCTGTCTCGTTGTATGTATAATAGTAGCGGCCTTAGGGATCGGTTTGGGCCTCCCTCTTGCCTTAAATCCCCAAATGGAACCGCAAACGCCTCAACAACGTTTGGAAGCTGTCCGTCGTTTATTAAAAGAAACACCACTTATCGACGGACACAACGATCTGGCATGGAACATACGTAAATTTATACACAACAAATTATTAGGTTTGAATCTTAGTGCCATTTCAGATCAAGAACCTTGGTCTCAAAGCAGGTGGTCTCAAACAGACATACCTCGATTAAGAGAAGGGCACTTAGGTGCACAATTTTGGTCTGCTTATGTGCCTTGTGGAGCGCAACACTTAGATGCAGTACAACTTACTTTGGAACAAATAGATGCCATCCAAAGACTCATGGATATGAACTCAAAGTATTTTGCTTTAGTAAGAAGTTCAAATGAAATTTTGGAAATCCATAAGCAAGGACGCATCGCGTCTCTTATAGGTGTAGAAGGTGGTCACGCGTTGGGTAATTCTTTAGCAGTATTGAGAATGTTTTACAATTTAGGTGCACGTTATCTTACAATCACCCATACATGCGACACGCCATGGGCTCGCGGAGCAAATTCACAAGATAAAGAAGGGTTAACACCGTTTGGACATAGTGTAATTAGAGAGATGAATCGTCTGGGTATGATGATAGATCTTTCACACACTTCTGTTAACACTGCCAAGGCAGCCTTAAATGCTTCCCAGGCGCCTGTTATATTTTCCCATTCCAGTGCTTATTCATTATGTAATTCGAGCCGAAATGTTCCCGACGACGTCCTTAAACTTGTAGCTCATAACGGTGGTGTAGTTATGGTAAATTTTTATACATACCTACTTACCTGCAACGAAACAGCGACCATCAAAGATGTGATTAAACACATTAATCACATACGAGCCGTCGCTGGAATTAATCATGTCGGTATAGGAGCTGGTTACGATGGAATCAACATGACACCAAGTGGCCTCGAAGATGTATCAGGATATCCACGTTTATTTGCCGAACTTCTCGCAGACCCAACGTGGTCTGAAAGGGATATAACTTTATTAGCTGGTCAGAATATGCTTCGGGTTTTTTCTCAAGTAGAAGCTATTAGAGATCAATGGAAATTAGCTGCAATTTTACCATTCGAAGATGTACTCCCGCCACAAGATTCTCCTTGTTCCTATAAATTTTCCTGACCATGCATAATACTGCCAGGTTATTTAAGTATGTAGTAGAGTGACATTTAATCGATATGAAGGAAATGCAATATGATAAAAGATACGACAGCCGCCGAGGAAACAACAAAATTATTAAATTTTATATAACCATATCAGAAAGATTGACTTTTTAGAGCAGTAAAATAAAAGTGGATTTAAAAGAATATTTAAACTTTAAAATAGAAACAAAGATTGACTCGAATAGTGTGAGCAGATTAGAGTAAAGATGTGAAAATTTAATTTTCCAAAGCAAAGAACAAAACCTAATCAAACCTTGTATTCTTTATGAAAAAAGAACAAAAACGAGTGATTAAAAAACACAAAGAGTGCCAGATAGAAATTGTTTTCATTTTCACTCTGGTGGTTAAAAACACAATCAAAATACCTACAATCTAGAAAAACCTGATTTTCACGATAAAAAGAGATATAGAAATCTTTAAATCCTAAATATTAACGCAAGTTGTTTTCCTAACATTCAAAGATGCTGATGATGGGTTAATTAATGATGGAACTATAGTATATGGTTATGTTATTGACAGAAAAAGATTTACAAAGAAAAAAATTTGATATTGCGATTTACGTTAGGAAAATAACCTCCAGGTAGTATTTATTCCGCTATTTTCATTTCAAATGTTTTATTCACTAAACTGGAAAGCAGTTCGCGTTAGGTAGGTTATTGTTTAATGCGCACAATTTACTGATGAGACTACCTAAAGATGTATAAAATATAGATGAACCTTGAAAACATTAATTGAGAACAACCGGATTATTTTACTTAGAATTAGAATACCGTAATTAACACCTTTCTCAGAGAATAAATTGCTGCCACACATTTCTAGTTTTGAAATCTAGCAAACCTAAACATTCGGGTATCTGATGTACAGTATGACTCTTTTATCGCGTTACATAGGATTAGGTCACAACACATATTACAGATAATGGAATCTTTTGTAAAGTTTCTTCATGATAAAATGATAATAAATATCAAATTGTCAACCAATAAATTTTCGATTTTTTCCCAGGACAAGGTTATGCTTTCCAAGAAAAAAAAAAGAAATGGAGATTTTGTTTGCTTTTCCAATCTCACATTCTTGTTTATTATTAAGATTTCATTACTAACTGTTTGGTTTTTGCAGTCCTTATTCAATACTATTGCTTTTTCTGCTGCACCTGTCATTTTCATGCTTCTAGACTCTAGTGCGACTTTCAAGAAAAATCTATGTGGTTCACTGAATTTTGATACTGTTTAATGTTTAATAATCAACATCACTTCCAGAAAAATAATGAAATGGTTACTAACCCATTTCTTGTTGAACCGAGAAATGTCAAATTCAATTCCACATTAACATCTACATTTCACCATACATTCAAAAGATTCTGAATAAAGCTCATACTATATTCAGGATTAGTGTCATCAGCTAATTTCCTTAACTATAGTTCAACTGTATGTTTTGAGTTGAATTGGCATTTTGTTTTCCAAACTTATTGTTGGGTGAAGTTTTTGGTATGCAGATATAGACAAATAAAATTCCAGTCGCAATTTTGGTTGTTTGGTAAGTCTTAAAGGTTCAATCATAAATTTCTTACAAATGGCATGAAAGCCAAGATTGTTTCTATGGTGAAAATAACACCACACTGAATATCGTTCAAATCAATACAGTTCAATTTTAAAGTTGAATTTTTCTCATGTGGTTGTCAGAATACTTTTTTTAGGCTTGGAACAGTTGTGATCGACTGCAGTAACTTTTTGTGCTGTCCTTGCTATTATCATTCAAAAAATGTTTTACTCGTCTGTGGTTGAAGATCATAGATTCAAAAACAAAGTTTGTCCACACCTGTATTGTGTTTCATTACAAAAAGTTAGCAGGTCATAGAAACTAACTCTTACAGTGAGCAAGGTGTTAATTTTGGTATAGTTGTTACCATGTTATACAATGATAGAGATGAGTGTGTGTGGTAATAAAAAACACAAGTTTAAATGGTTTCTGCTTTGATAAAATTAGATAAATAATTTTTAAAATCCTAGAATACTAATAAAATATTCACCTTTCCTACAGTAAGCTTCTTACAAACTTTTTTACTTAATACAGGGTGAGCCATATATAACTGAGATCTCTTAGTAAAGTTTTACTGCACGTTGCAGCTTGCAACCCAGCACACTTTTGCCATTTACTTTGCTAAAAAGACTAAATGAAGTGGCCCACCTTGTTTTACCAACTTCACAAACCATCCTAAAGGTAAAGTAGGTAATCCGGCCCTGACGGTATGATATAAAATATTAAGCAAAACTCAATCATTTATCACAAATTTATTAATAAATAATTTTTATGTGTGTTTATTTTATAAGATCGTTATTATAATTTCTTTTTTGAAAATGTATTTTTAAAAATAACTTTGTAAAAAATGTGTGTGTATTTATATTAACTAAAAATATTCTTTGATGTGGATCTATACAATACCGTTTTAAAAACATTATTTACATTTGTATATTAATATACATAATTATATTTTTTATACTTTGAGCAATCCCTTACTTTTTATATATAAAAAAATCTGGTAGTAGTAATAATAATAAATAATAATTAATAATAATAATTATAGTAAATTATATAATAATTAATAATAATAATGTAGAGGCAGAAAATACGTAAATATTACCTATATTATAATATACTGCCAGTTTTTAATACTTAACGCAAAAAACGTTCTTTTTGTAGTCGATATTTCATAATAATAAATAAGAAATGTACTAAATAAGTAGTGTTCATTATGCAAATAAGAATGCTAAAATGTGACGTTGATCGTTACATCGTTTTTCTTAAACTCGCTTTATAAAAGTTTTCTAATAAAAAAAAGATCAAAAAAATGTGTAAACTTTGTTTTAGCTTGAATTTAATCTAGTTTTAATATACCTATTTATTACTGCAATAGTAATAAAATTTATCATTGTGCTGTGCCCTTGATGTAGCAAATTAATATTTATTTTAAATATGAAAGTCGAAGAAGGAATAAATAATTGTTAGTTTTAAAACAGTCGATTTCTTTAAATTCAATAGTAAAAGAAACGCAGGCAGAATAAATACAGATTTTATCAAAATATAAATTTTATAGTGAATTTTGTAAATGAAATGTGTTGTTGCATCTCCTTAAAAAATGTTTTCATTAAATTGTAGAGCGATATATTGTAAAATTTTTAATTTTACATGTTGTTATATTTATAGAGAGAAATGTACCTATTTATAATAAATAGATTGACCAAAAACCTATTTTAATAGTTTTAAATAAAATTAAAAAAATATTGTTTGTTTTATTTAATAATAATTTTTCAGATTTATTTTGGCAAACCATTAATAAATAGATAATATTTATTTATTCTGTAATATTTAATCATGAAGAGAATTTATAAAATACAATTTTTTCACTTATCTTGACCAACATATTAAAAAAGAAACTTAATGCTGTAGGTACTGACTTTAGAAAAATTTTACCAACTTGTATATTATCATATCGTTTAAAAAGATCCTTTGAAATAAAATTTGTTTGTTTAAAAACTTAAATTAATTAAGTAAATAAAGTAAATAAAACAACAATAATAATATTTGTAGCCTAGTTAAGCAATCAGCATTTGTATTCTCATAAATAAATCGAATTCATTTGAAAATAGTGATAAGTATTTTAATCAAATACATGGAAAGATTAATTAAGGACGTCTAACGATTATTTTACCAGTTCATTCATTGCTGATTTATATAAATAGCAATTATTAAATCTAAAGCCTGGTATACTAGTAATAATTTACAAATTATCTTTTCATTCTCTTATTTATTGTCTTTTTGTGGATTTCTTCATGCACTTTGGGTTGCATATTTAATAGGCTCTTGATTCCTCTTCATGCCGTCTACTGATTTGTACACTTAGTATGAGGCACACCAGTATTTCCATCCCCAGAGATCACTTCCAACTTGACTAAAAAAAAAGGCTAATTATGTATGTATTATCGGTGCTTATAAAAGTTTTGGAAACACGCGGACTGAAAAGTAATTCCTCCAGCCATGAAACATTTAAGAACAAAGTGTCTTACCTACAATCAGCTCATTAAGGTTTCATAGTTTAAATCGATAATTTTTAAGTCATTAGTTATGTTATGAATTATGATCTATCATTCAATTACAGTTTGAATTATGAAACAAATGAAAACAGAAATTTGTTAACAACAATCTTATTGAAAGTTGTCACCACCCGTTGCAATACTTAAAGTGCTTCTGCTTGAACTTCTTACAGGTTTGAAAATGCCCAGGACTGTTTCATATTGCCTCACACCCCCAGCTCAGTTTAATTGATTTGTAGCAACCGAATTGTATCCTCCTCATAGCTGTCTCTTCACCAAGGCTCTATAATCCCCTGCCTCCAGAGATTCTTCAGCATATCTGGCTAAAATTTTACCCTTGGTGAAGACACTCTTTTTCATAATAGTAGCAATATTTGCGCCTTGCAAATAGGTCTTTTATGAACCTTTTTTACTATCTTTTCTGTACTACCACTTTGCCCCATGCAACGATATCCTTGGCTGCATTGACAGTTGCGCTTAGAACCGCTTTGATAGTAGCACCTGGAACCGCTTTGTCAGTTGCATTTAGAACCGCCTTGTTAACTACACTACCACAGATGTGGTAGTTAATCATTGTGAAGCCGTCTCGATAGGACCCTTGTCCCACCATAGCAGTAACCACTTGGAACCGCCTCGATAGAAGGTTAACGACTACCACAAATGTTGGTGTGATACCCTGAGAGAGTACGTTATTTTAAAAATTGCTGCTATATTCTGCCGCAGATCGAATCCGCGCTAGCCGTCTGTAAACCGAGTATCATAACCATTCGATGATTTGCTCTCCACAACTACAGGTAAACGGTAAAATCTCAAATGTATTCACTTACCAGTCCTGCGTGCCTCTGGAATTGATTCTATCCCAAATCCTCTATATATTCTACTGACATAATATATCCAGACCCGCCTTTTACAATGTTCCAATCGCTCGTACCAACCAGTTTGAAGATAATACCGTCCTTTGGGTTACAGCTACTTGGCTCAAGCACTAGCTCAACTAGGGAACTGTCTCCGGTCAGTGTCAGATTTGCCTAGAAGGCTAGAAGTAAGGAGTAAGCAGAGTCGAAATTCATTCGAACCTTTTTCCAGGTGGAAACCCAAACCCAAACCATTTTATTTCGATACCTTAACACAACCACGAGCCACTGAGTTCAGAAAAAACGATTCGATGTCCGTCTGGATCTTTAGGGCACCCACTTCCTTCTTTCTGCAATCGGTCATGTTACCTTGGAATCACTCTCCACTGGAATACGAAGCTAAACAAGTGTCTCGATGATGTTTAGCACCGTTCCTCCATCGAGTCCACTCAGTCACACATAAAAACGCTTATTCGCCTGATTATAGATTATTGACAAAAGAGAGACGGACGGTTGAAGGATGTTTCGTTTGGATCGTTTCTTCCCCTTAGGGGAAATTTGCGATCTGATCGGAATGCCCGGCTCAAATCCTTTCAGTATCGATATGTCCACCGGGTCATCGATCTAAACCGTTAAGTCCCACTTGTAATATTGAGCATTCCCCCTAGAGCATAGTCAAAATGCGCAAAACATAAGTTCAGAATTCCCACAGCCATCCATCTTGGAAATGCTACTCTCCGCACCCCGGAGCTGGAGAACGTGTTCACCATGACAGCACCAATGTGACATCAATCCGCTGCAATCACTCCATCACACCCTGTGATTAGACAAATTATTTGGAAATTACCATTTCATGAATTAAGCTCTACCACTTCATGATGCTGGTTGAATCACTGCACCATGCTACCTACTACCATTGCAAGTCAATATTTTTCTACTAATATTCAACAATATTAATGAGTAATGACTGAATAGGAGGTTTGCTACGTAGAGAGAAAATCACAGTTATCACATCTCAGATTCTGAAGCGGTTTTGAGATGAGAACCGAAAACATCTTCATTTGTTCCGACATAGATCTTACGACTTTATTAAAGTCGTTAATCAATTTATTATCTTCTCATAACCTACCGAGATTTTTACTAGTTATCTCCATTTGCTTGTTCTCTGGGCCAGAAAATCCTCCACGACTATGTCTGATCCCTCATCACAAATTAAAGAATAAGAATGCAATTTGCAATCTAGAAAAAGTATTTTAGCATCCGTAGGCAGGCTCAATGAATAAATGCCACCGTAGGTGGCTGCCATTTAGAAAACTTAATTTCTCTATGGCTGGTGAATTGGAAAAAATGGTGGGATAACTCCTGTCGCGCACGCCATCATGTCGGGCACCAAGCAGTCCGCACGCCCGCCGTCCACGGTGATGATGGTCTGGTGGCGATGGTGGTGCAGGCCGGAAGCAGGTCCTCCATAATCCCCGTCGGTGGTGGTGCCCAAGGACGGCCAGCGAGCCGTCACACAGAGACGACGAGGGGTTCGACGCGACGGTTCTTTTCAGAACGGTGTTGGAATTGTGTGGTGAGAAGTGTGAGAGTGTGTATGTGTTAGAGTAGTGATGTGTGAGTGTCTAGGTGTAGGTAGTGTGCCGTGGAAGTGCAAAACTGTTCCGGCATTTGCCTTAACCACTGGGGAAACCACGGAAAACCCAGTGAGAACAGTGTGGTGGTTGGAATGGGTGTGGTGATTATTGGCGGGAATTGTTAGGCGGGAATGATTTGGCGGGAAGTTGTTGGAGGGAACGGATTTGGCGGGAAGCGTGACGGATTGGCGAAGAATTTCCGGGCGTCGTGGAGTAGGTACCTCGAGGAGCCCCGGGCTCGAGGGTTTGGGTAGGAATGGAATTTGGTAATCACGGCCCGGTAGCTACCCGGGCCGATCGGGTGAGGCTGAGATGAGTGGTGATGATGGCCGGGCCTGCGCACCCCTACGCAGACGCCGGTTGGTGGTGGAGCGGCCGTTGATCCATCTACTGCATCTTGGGTATGGTTGGGTGTGTGGCGGTCGCGGTCTTCAAGCCCCCTCAATTCCTGGAGACCGACGGTCGGTTGGGTTGATGCAGCGATGCGACCTCAAGTCGCCCCGTTGGTGGTGGAAGTGGGCCAGGCCTGTGCCCCCCAAACACAGACTCTGGAGGGTGGGTTGGCGGTAGCTCCCCAACTACCGCGTTTGTGGTTGAGCCCGTACTCTTCGTCACCGATGCGTCACCGCTCTCGCTGCAGACCGGGTCGACTGCCTCGCTTCGCACTCGAGGCCGGAATGCGAGCATCCGTAAACAGAGTGAGTTATATATTCTCCAAAAATCTCAATACGTCATAAGGAGATGAACGAATCACTTTTGAAAGAAGACATCATGTAAGAAAACCCACTCAATTGAACGAGAAACCGGACATCATTGTATCCACAACTTAATAATCGCTGATGGATACAATTTAGTCGCCATGGAAATGGAATGCTATCCGTCAGGAACCTCCAGCCACTGACGGTTTTGATTTACGAACGTCCAGAAGAATATATGTGGAAAAATGAACAGTAACGAGCGTGTTTGAAGTTTGAACTGAAATCTTATTTTTCACAGTTGTTACTGGTTTGGTTTCCACCTCCTAGATATAAAGAAAGTTCTAACACTGTAACAACGACAAAAGAACGTAACTGCATTGCTGTTCGTCAATTCAAATTAATTAAAAGCTCATTTTACGAGCACTATTATGTAAGATAATAACTAGAAAAGAGTATAATGGTAAGTACAGTTATTTATGCTCAATCCATTTTAAGTTTGGCGCTTTCCATTTTAATGTTGACTGCCGTTGGTACTCCTGTATTTTTCTTCGTGACGTTTCATGTAAAAATCAGAAGTATTTACTTTTAGAGGTTATATTTGTATAAGAAACTTAGAAAGAAATAAATTTTATTTTATACGAAAAGTAAGCTAGAGTATGGGACCAAAACTAGTAGAGCTTCGTCCCAATCAGAGCCATTTAGACCCGAATTTCAATGGCTATAAATTATCACTGGAAAAACTTCCAATTATAAAGGAAGCTCTTCATGTTTCGGTGGATCATGTTTTACCATCAAACGATCAGTATTCTTTCCTTCATGCTAAACTATTTGGTTTACATAATCATTTAACAGGAGATGTATTCAATGACAATGATTGTGTATATTTTGTGGATAAAAATCAGTGCGTTCAAAAAGCATCTTTAGATGAATTTGGTGGTTCGATTATATTAACAAAAGTATGGGAGGTACCAGAATTTAAAGAACATAGAGATGGCGATTATAATTTTTCTTTGAAGTTTGCAAATAAGAATCTAGCTGTAATTTCAAATGGAGCGGGAATGTTATATATTATAGAAACAGGTTCTCGTAATGGCAGTAGTACATGGCAGTGTGTGTTTTGTGATGAAGTTATAGGTTCTGAAAAGCAATTTATCATACAGGATGTGGTCTATAATGAAGATAAATTACATTGTTTATTATTTTCTGTTGAACAAGATACTTCAACAAAGAAATGCACTGCAGGTTTACATTGGGTAACATTGGTTCAAGCTGATAATGATAAATCATGGGGTGCAGTTGCACTAAGAGAACTCAGTAGTAAAGGGGATCTCTATTATGCCTACTTTGAGCCTAATTGTAATGCAATTTATGCTGTAAGTGATAATGGATGTAGATTTACAGTAGATTCTGAAAATCCCATTAAAGATGAACCACAATCTGATGCTGCAAATTCAAAATATAAATGGAGCCAAACATATGAAGATATTACCTTAAAGTTCGAATTACCTAAAGAATATAAAAAAGATGATATAAACATCAAAATAGATTTTAATGAAATTGATGTTAGTTATGAAGATGTTTTATTAAAAGGTAAACTCACACACAGAATTAATAAGGATACAACTACTTGGACAGTAACAAATAATATCTTAGAAATAAATTTAAATAAAGCAGAAAATGGAGTAATGTGGTCCGAAGTAGTTGAGGGTGACCAAACAGGCCAGCTTTCTGTAGATCCAAATATTGTAGAAGAGGCCCATCATAAATTAGGACATTTATGTAATGAAAATGAGGTATTTAATTTAATTCATTAGGTTTTCTCAGTTTAATTCTTATAATTTATATTTAGATAACTGAAACGCAGGATGAACAAGGACCAATCTTCAGTAGGCAACAAATAGAAGAATGTGATTTTGAAGATGACAAATTAGCATTCTTTGAAAGGCTCGATTGTGTTTCACATGAGGTAACACATCGTGCCAATTTAGGTTCACATCATGTACTATTAACAGTTAAATTATCAGAAGATCTTCCACCAGCTATGGCTATACGTTATGATGTAGATGCATGCTTATGGCAACCTATAGGAAGCAACGATAACTTTTCTTTAAATCATGAAGCTACATTATTAGCATTTGGATATGTACAGGTCAGTTAATTTTATATTTATGTGAAAAATTTTTGTCATTGAGAATTTATTTTTGCAGGCCTCAAAACAGCAAAAAAAGTTTTGCAGTTGTGCACCAGACTTGAATTATTCAGTGATATGTGAATCTACCAGGCATGTATTTATATATAGACAAAATAAACCTATTGGAAATGCAGAATTACGTAATCGAACCACTGGCAAACGTTTTGGAACCATTGCACAACAGCAAGTGGTTAACGTGTCTGAAGACGAGATTTTAGGAATTTTTGCTGCTAATAATGTTTTATTCTTACTTACTGAAAATTCAATTCTCGTTTTAAAATTGTAAAGATTTGTTAACTTTTTTTTCTTTCAAATAAATGATTTTCTTAATGTTTATTTTCAATTTTTATTACAGAAAAAAATGCCTATACAGACTATGAAAATATTTAATAATCGATCACAGTTTACATTACAACCACAAACAATTGTACTTAAAAGCTTCAACAATAGAAGACTAGATTTCATAAGTGATACTTTTTTTAAGAGCTCGGTTCACTAAATCTTGGCAAGCCGAATGAATATCTGGATAAGCAAACTTAAAACCCAATGCTTGTGTGCGTTTTGATAGGACTTTCTGACCTTGTGTCATCATTTTGGCACGTTCTTCGCTAAATACCAGATTCAAAACCATTTCAGGAAGTGGAAAGATGGCAGGTCGCCATAAAGCTTTTGCAAAAGCCTAAAAACATGTGATTCTTAATATCAACAAAATTCAGAGTTAAATAATAAATTTTACATCACTAAATTCTTTATTTGTAATAACTTGAGGGGCAACACCATTTATAACTCCTTTTACACCATCTGTTTCAACAGCAAATGTTATAAGTCTAACTATATCAGCGACATGTATCCATGGCAAATATTGAGTACCCGAACCAACTGGTCCACCCAATCCCAAATAAAATGGTAAATAGAGCTGTTTAATCATTCCTCCATCTCTTCCTAATACCACACCACTACGAACTGCAACATGTCTACAATTTACGGTTGGTGAAAGATTCCCAGCCTTTTCCCACTCGATGCATAATTTCGATAAGAAATCAAAATCACTTAAATCATGAGTGTCTTCTGAATATTCAGCAGTTCGACTAGGTTTATAGATACCTACTCCAGATATAGAGACAAAAACTGATGGTGGCTGAACTGCATTTTCAATCGCTTTAGCAAGCGCAGCTGTGGTTTTAACACGTGAATTCCACACGTTTTGTTTAAATCCAGGTGTCCATCGTCTAGTAGGATCCAAAACATTTTGTCCTGCTACATTTACCACAGCAGTTGTACCTGCTGGTAAACCAGTTTGTTGTAAGTCATGCCATGTCATCCGCTGAGGACCTGGCATACGCGATATAATCTTAACATCGAATTTCCTGCTTTTTAGAAGGCTACATAAGTGAGATCCAATGAATCCTGTACCACCACCTATTCATAACATTGTTGTTATTACCTTGGTTAGTATGTTACTATTTAAAAAAAGAAATGCATTACTACAAACCTACAACTACTATTCCTTTGCTCATTGCAATATTACATCACTTTACTTAAGATGCCAAATTTTTTGACCCTATTTCCAACAGCTCAGTATTTGGAGTTTTTTGTAACCAAAAATATTTTTGTTTTTGACGTTTTAGGTTAGGATTATATAATAATCTCCCTAGAAAAGACCCAATAAACAAAAATATTCCTAAGAAGCTTTTAGTTTGTTTGTAAAAGAAGTGAGGTTATAAGTACAAACCACAAAATATAAAATATAAAATAATAAATTCTGAAAAAGGGAGAAGATAATTACACGAATCGAAATAAATGAAACGCAATTAACGACGAGTCATCGATGTTCATCAAGGATAACAAAGAATCTTGATCTTAATATTCTTATTGAGAATATTGTCTTATAGTAAGTCTTGGTTTATTATGGCAAGATTATTTTTACTTAATGTAAAGTGTAATAGACTTTACTTTTATAATATTTACAGTAATTAGCTGTATTGGAAAGAAATCACTATGACTGAAACTGTCGATTTACTATTCTTCGATACTTTTGCTCATGAAAATAGTGAGGTATTTTAATGTCCATTAAGTATATTTTTAAGTTTAATTCACGCCTATTTTCTAGGAACTTAACTTAGATTTAGTACAATTTCCAAAACCTGTATATGTAACTGAAGTTAGAATTATTCCACTTGGAGCTCGAGTACAGGCAGATTTTCCCGGTGGTGTTAGATTAGGTGCCACAAATCCAAGTCAATTTTCAATTGAGTTCTTTGTTAATGATTTGGGAAAACCAGGTGCAAGCACCTTTGAAAGTCTCGGTGGCTTTGATTATAATCAAAATGGTTGCATTAATTTAGAGTGCGCAACAAATGATTCTGTTAGAAAAATTCCAACAGATGGATTAGTTTTAAGAGGTATTTTCAAATTATGTAATATATGTATATAAAAGTGGTATATAATTTTGAAAATGTTTCAGGATGGTACACAACAATAACTCTTGCTGTTTATGGTATACTCACATCAAACATAGCCGAACAAATCATTCAACCAGTAGTTCCACCTGCAATACCCCCTCAAACTAATCCTTTACCTGAAGTGCAGCAAATAATACCGGTCAATACTATTGAAAATGAATGGAGTCAAGAAACTATGCAACCAGTACCAATGGAATATACCCAGCAACCTCACCCAGTTCCATACGCAGCACAAACATATGCTGCTACTGAACAGTTTCCACAGGAATATACAGATTATTATAACGAACCACCAAAAGATCCACGAAGCTATCACAACACACCTGAGTCTGATTGGGATAATAAAAGTAGAGGACGTTCAATTGAACGTGATCGTGATAGAGACAGCCGTGATCGACCCAGAGAGGTTGACAGATATCAGGTAAATTAGATGTTGAGTGAATTTTTATTTTGAACTCTAATTTTTATCTTCCAGAAGACCGGGAGTTTAGAACGTGAGCATAGTCGTGTCGAAAATGATCGTCGTGATAGGGATAGAGATAGAGATAGACATTACAGTACTAGATCACACAGTCAAGATAGAGATAGACAGTCAAGAGAATTTAGAGAAACAAGCAGGGATAGAGAACGTGACAGAGAAAGGGATCGTGATTGGGAACACGAGCATGCACCAAACTTTGATTTCAGAGAACATCCAGAAAAAGATTGGGATCGAGATAGAGATAGGGATAGGGATCGTAATTACAAACATCAAGATAATTATCGTCGTACATATGGTCGTGATGATAGGGAAGAGATAAGAAAGAGACCACGTACTCCACCAATGAATTCACCTAAGAGACCTCATACACCTCATAGCCACACTGAACGTAAAGAACTTTCACCAGTAGAAGTTGAAAGCTTTTCCGAGGAAGAATTTAATTCAGAGAAACAGAGAAAGGAATGGGATGGGCAAAATAATAATAGAAAAAATTCACCTAAGGAAAATCAAGAAACACAATCACCGATGAACGAAGAAGCTTTGCATATGGATGTAGAAGAATTTGAACCTATTTTGAGTGATGAAGATATTTTAGATGATTCAGAACACTTCCAAGATTTAGATTATGATTATACAGCATATACTAATAATGATGATTTGATAAAGTTGTTTGTTCCGGGAACAACGCCTATCCAGAAGTACAAAAAGAAACCAGTATTTAATGTGACAGATGAAAAAATTGAAATTAGTGAATCTTTGAAGTCCGTTATCAATATTTCAGATGACTTTTTCAGGTAATGTTTTTGTTTTGTATCAATTTTTACTTGTTCTTTATGGGATTGCGAAGGTCTCCCTCTGAGGCCCTAGACATGGTAATGGAATTGCTAAAGCTGAGGCCTCAAGTGGCAGTTCTTCTGCCTGAGATTGTACCCCTGGGCAGACTAACCTGTTTATTTTGTAGATTGTCGTTAAAGCAAAAATCATTATGACTCTGATAATGATCCAGTAACAATTTTCCAAATAGTATTTACTTTGCAAGTCAAATCATTAAGAGTAAACCTTGAAAATTGCAATCATTTAAAATTTATCTTCCCATAGCTCTTCCTTTTTATTTAGATATAAGATGATAATACTAACAAGACACAAGAAGCTGTCATTCATGGCGTTTTAACAATATCATTACGATTTATAAAATAGAGGAGTAAGTATGTATGCTAAGTTTGATCCTTCTAGCTCTTCTTGTTATTGCAATTAAAAACCAAAACTAGTACAATGATCGATACCAGTCGAAAACTTCCTCCATTGTCTTCAATTGTCTTTAGGAGTTGCTAAAAAACATCATTTTCAGGGTCAAGAAAATTAAGCCAAAACTAGTACAACAAAAGATTTTTAGTTGTGGATGTCATCATCATACGAGCAAATCTATTTGCTCAGTTTTAGCATAACCTCTTAGAATCGACTTTTATCCATAAAGTATAAAAGTTTCACGTTTATCGTTCAATATACTGTAGTCAAAGGCAATCTGGGAAGCTATGAATTTGTTAAAAAACAAAAAAAACATATACAGAGAATAACTTGCTCATTTATTTATTTTTATTAGCAATCAGAATAAATTGCATAACATCCTATTTTGCAATAATGCAATGACTAAGAAGCTTCCACTCTGTATTAACGTGACAAGATACCCTCCACTGATGGTATCACTTAGCCTTCCCTCAGGTCATCTGGCCAGTCTTTTCACACTTTTCTCAAGTGATGTTGTTCTAGTAGCGGTGGTGACAGTGTATTTGAGTGATTTTCCAGTTTTTCGTGATGTTTAACACTTCTAGTTTTGATGACTTCTTGTATAAGTGGCACTTGAAGATCATTGTGTAGCGTCTGACTAGATACATACATACCAAGGTGCATTGGTTAGCATATGCAGAATTTTAGGTTGGCTTCTTTGTATCATAGCTATACTGGATTTGCTATAGTTCTATTCCATAAGTCCAAATTGGCATAATAATTACCTTATACAGTGTGTCCACATTTCGATGCTCACTATTGGGATCTCGGAAATTAAGAGATACGAAGTCAGTTAAATTAGAAGAAATTTGGCTATCTTGGAGATCAATTTACTTATGCTTTTGCTTTTCAAAAAAGTTCACGGCTCACTAGATATTTGCTAAAAACGAAATTATCTTAGTTGTTTTAAAGTAAAACATCTCAGGAATGAGCAAAGATAGAAAAGAACAGCAAAGAGGGCGTTTTAGAGAATTTACTCTGAAACACAAAAAAATTATTTTCGCAATTGTCATTTGTTTTGCTTCGGTGGTGCAACGTAAATCCAAATTTTCTCTAATGGAACGCCTGCTTGATTTCCATATTACTGAACAGTACGCCTCAAATGCTTTTCAGTGATGCATGGTTTGACATAGCTATTCTTTTGTTTTACCGAGTTATGAAGTGCAAATCATTTTTTATCATAGTGTACCATGACATCTAACACACAAAGTCGTGGATTTTTACCAAATAAATTCATTTGTTATGCAAAAATTGCTAAAACAAAATAAATACCTTTTAAGGTGTGAATGCTCAGTAAAGTATCTTAAAAGCGTCTTTTTTCTTGTTTTAGCAATTGTTACATAACAAATGTAATTTATATGACAAAAATCAATGATTTTCATATGTTTAAAGCCATGGCATGCTTTTTATTTAAAACAAAAAATAAGACGATTTCGTTTTTAGCAAATATCTAGTAAGCTGTGAACTTTTTTGAAAAAACAAAAGCGTAAGTAAATTGATCTCCAAAATAGCCAAATTTCTTCTAATTTAACTGACTTTGTAACTCTTACAATTTCTGAGATTCCAATAGTGAGCATCGAAATGTGGACATGCTGTATATAGTATAAGTTTGTTTTCTAGTGATAGTTTGGATTTTCTCCCTATTAACCAGTATATTTCTTTAATCTTTAAATCAAACTGTTTTCTTTTTTTTTTGAAACATGTTCTCTTCACATGACTCGGGTGTCCATATGGAATCCCAGGTATTTCGTAATTTCGGCATGGAGTATTTCAATGTTATTTAAATATATAGAGGGACACTGAGCTCTTCCTAGAGTGACGTCTACATGATTTGATTTATTTTCGTTGATTTTGATTTTCCATTTGGTTAGCCAGGCTTGCAGTTCATCTAGGTGATTTTGGACTTTATTAGAGGCTACTGTTGGGTCTTTGTTGGTGGCAAAGGATGACTGTATCATCTGCAAATGTTCTGGTAGTTGTTTCTCCATGTGTTGACAAATCAGTTGTGTAAAGTATATAAAGGACAGGGCCCAAGACACTACCTTGGGGCACTCCGGCTTTGATGGCATAAGTTCCGGTGACCTCTTCATTCACTTTGGTTCTATACTCGCGGTCTGACAGGTAGGATTTCAAAATATTGTAGTACTTCAGCAGGAAGAGCTCTTTGATTTTATACAGGAGACCCTGGTGCTAGCCTGACACATCTAAGAATACTGATGTGCAGTCGAGTTTTTGTTCAAATGCTTGGTTGATCAAGTGAATTTACTGGACGGTTGAATGACCTTGGCGAAATCCAAATTGGTGGAATAGAATCCAGTCTTCAGGAGGTATATCAGCATTTATCCTTTGGAGTAGAAGTCTTTCCAACACCTTAGATATTATAGGTAGCTAGCTTATTGGTCGATATGATGATACTTCATTCGGGTTCTTTCCTGGTTTAGGTATTAAAATTGTTTCGGCAGTTTTGAGCATTTTGGGCCAAAATTTTAATCTTAGGATAGCATTGTAGATGTAGGTGAGTAGCTTTATTCCTTTCCTAGGTAACTTATGCAGCATTTTTGGTGTTATGCCATCAAAACCAGGGGCTTTTCTCTGTTGTTCAGGAAGCTAACGTCTTTTTGTACTTTGTTGGGAGTAAAGGTTTTATTTTGGGGAATGTTGGAAATGTGCCTCTCAATTTCATCATTCGATTCCTAATTGATCATTGGATGAAAACACAGCAGCAAGATGTTCCGCAAGGAGTTTTGCTTTCTCTTGATCGTTACAGGCCTATTCAGCATTGGGAAGTGTTGAGTTTCTTATGAGAGCAATATGTGTTTTTTGGTTTTTCTTAGATTTCATGGGTTTCCAGATTTAATTGTCATATCGATTTAATTTAGTAATGTAATCAGTAAAGGAATTTCATGAAGATTTTTGTGTTTTACTTTTAGGTGATTACTAATGCAATTAAATATAGTTTTATCTGCTGGAGCCTGGGTTTGATGCCACCTCGCTCTTGCTTTTCTGAACATTTTACTCTTGAAATAAAGAATTTTGGAACACTTTTTATTATTAGATTTAAGTTATAGAGTATTGCTCTGTAAACTATTATTATTATTATTATTACTACATATTTAAAAAAAGAATAGCAGTAGTATTTATTATTTTCTTTTTAGATCCAGCATTACCAAGTATACCTTAAGTGAATTTGAAAAACTAAACACAGAAATCAAAGAAGAATTCATACATTTATGTGAAAAGATCATGTCCACTATTGGTGAAACCGAACATTTCTATGATATAGTTAAGTTATACACACTAACAAAGGACTCGTCTACCTTGAAAGACACTGACAAAGAACTAGTTACTCAGATAGGATCCATAACTGAAACGCTCATGGACTGGTTACAAATTGCATTAGATTTTGGAATGGCAAATACACAGAATCAACCTGCATATAAAATCAGACATATTAAATGTGGAGTTCGTCTAGCAGATTGGTGTTGTGGCAGTATCGAATTTATACAATTACTTTGGAACAGAAACTATTACATTCATGAAGTCTTATTAAGTTTATACAATCAAGAATATATGGCTCTATCAATAAAATTAATGATTTTGCATGCGTTGGATACATACATTTTGCATAAACCAGCAATCGAACGTTTTGTTTTGGGAAAAGCTAACATTTCAAAAGAAAATGGTTTCTTTGATGCACTTCCATTCTCTAAACAAAATGGATATAAAACACTTATTGAAATCATACAAGAAAATCCATCAGTTCGATTAAAATTTTCTTTGCAATCTATTTTAATGAAACTGAATATTTATGAGGTGCTATATAAGCTACATGGAACAGTAGCAAAACTTCGCCATAACAATAATAAAAATATCAGTGATAATATTAATTTAATTGTCAAATCGTTGGATCAGATTTTACATATGTATCAAAGTGGACCATTTATTGTATCGCAGCCAAAGAGATTTCTACCGGTATCAGCACAGTTCGAAATTAATCGCATGGAAACAAAAAATGTATTTATTAATTTGTTTCAAATGCAAAATTTACTGAATTGTTTCATTGTATTATTGACACTTCCAAATACAATGAACATATCATCTGTGAAAACTCCTATATTCGAACTATTATCCGAATTAATCTCAACTGCTGATGGTTTAAATTATTTATATGATAATGAAGAAAATATCAATGTACTTTTAAAGTGTCTACTTCAGCAGCAGAATGATGAATATTCAATGCCATATTCAATGGAGACAAAAGCACATATGTTAGGATTACAAATCGCTTATAAATTGCAAGCTGCATATCATATTGACTGTTTATTAGATATCGGTGAAAAATATAAGTTTGATTGCGATGCATCTGAAGTAATAGATCAGCTACATGCATTATATTGCTTGACATTTTCTAATATTGGAAAGATTTCATGTAGTAACGTATTAAGTTTCCAGAACAATATTAAATGTTTGTTACAATTTCTGGATATTTTAAATGTTAAAGAGAAATCTGATGCACAATTAACAAAAATCAAAAAATCACCTGGAATCGGTTACATAATTGATCTCATAACTTTTACAATCACCTACAATAATTTTAATGTTAATCTCCTTCAGAATTATTCAAAACAATTTTTATATATCATAAATCAAGATTTATTTGAACCATCAGTTACTGTGAAGATTAACGAATTTGCTCCATACGTAAGACCTTTCGAAACTTTAACGTTACTTAATTACGATAATATAAGTCCTATCGTTGAAATGATTAACAGACATGTTGATTCTGTTACATCATATCCTGGTCAGCTAATTACATGCTTGAGAATTCTTCAACATTTGGGAATATCAAAATATGCAGCAAAAACTTCAATATATGAAAATCCATTAAATAACTACATAGAATTGAAATACAAGCACGTTATAATTCAGTTATATTCCATGGATGGCGTAGCAATTTTAACAAAGATTTTACAAAAGATTTGTGAACATTATGAACAACCCACTTTACATACGACAACTTTTGTCTCAAATCAAGCTATTTATATCATAAATACAATACAACCGTGCATCGATTTATTGAAACAAATGTTAACCTACGTCATTCAATGTAGGAATACAAATTTTAAAGATTTAACAACAATCCCAACTTTATTACAGACATATAATTTACTGAGATCATTCCCTAGTAGCTCGCCTGTATATAGCACAGCGAAGAAATTATGTGAAAAACTCATTGATACATTATTAGTTTATACCCAACCAATATCTGATGAAGTAAATGAAAAAGATTCATTGAGTAAGACATTATGGACTTTAATGTGTGGAGAAGTAATCAAATATACAAATTCATCCCCTTACACATTTATAACAGGTTTATTGATTTTCTCTGAGCTTCTTCCATTACCACTTCCAATACAAACACGTGAACCTCTAACCACAGAAGAAGTTTCTTGGGCAGTAAACTTGCGTAAATTATGGTCAGCCCATTTACATGCTTATACCAACAATATTCAAGAACTAATTAATCGAATGTGCACTTCCACTCATCCTCCACTCTTAAATTTATTAAGAAAAGTTTGCATACAATTAGCCGATTTGGCTGCAAATTCCGCTATAATGATTGCAAGAGGTATACTTGATACAGTTCATACAGGATTAACAACGGAAGAAGATCTCAATCAGCCTTGCAGTGGAAATACTGCACGATTATTAAATCTTCTTGCATGTTTGGTTACACATAATTCTTTAAAATGTGCAGTATTACATTTATTATATCCGAATAACCCTAACATATCAAAGGGTGATGAGAAATATGCAGGTTTATTGCAGACATTTGCGAGAATTGTGAATGTTACTAGCAATGTGAATTCTCATATTCAAGCGCAAGAATGCATTTTAAGTATTATACAAAGTTTGTGCGATACAGAAATAACTTTATTACAAAATGCCACGAGTGACAAAACTGAAATTAGTCAAGAAGTTTATTTAGCAAATTCACTACCAACAAAAGAATGTTTATTAACGTTTATTTCAATGATAACCGATCATTTAGTGGCTGAGAATTCTTTTGTAACGTATCTCCCGATTTTAAGATCTTTAATGCTGTTGACGGAACATGATTATGGATTCTATCATTTAAGGGAACATCTAAATAAAAAGACTGAACCATTTGTTAATATTTTAAATAAATTGGTGGAAAATTTCTCAAAAGATAATGAAGAATGTTTGTCAACGCTAAATACCCTAACGGAATTTTTAAGAATTTCTATGACTCCTGAAGAAATTGCCGAATCAATGAATTTAAGAACCATAAAAATGTCACTTGGTGAAGTTAAAGCCTTGATTGGGTGGAAGCAAGAGAGTTCTGAAGAAAATAAAATTCATCCGTTACTTCAACTTCAGGAATTGTTAAAGGTAAATTTATAAAATAGAGAAGTTTATTCGTCCGATTTGAGTTATAAAAGACAGTCATTTACAAAAATTCTATTTAACAGAAAACCATTCGAGAAGATAAAACATTCGATAACTATCTACTGGAGGGAGTCACAAATATCATAAACATATTAAATAAGGAAGCAAGTGAATCAAAGGAAACATACACGGAACCACTTCTACCTGCTCCAGGTTCTCTACTTATACAGTTTGCTGGTCGACCCATCTTTACCTTATCTGATGTTGCTGATGAACAACTTACATCAGCCTATTGGCTTTCAGCTCCGACTGATGAAGGTAGCGGCGACATAGAGAATGTATGGTATTTGTAACTTCCATGGTTATTTGTCATTACTAATATTGATGTTTGCAGGTAACATGTGACTTGAGTGAAATGTGTCGTTTACACTTACCGTCTGAAGTAAATCTAATACGTGAAGTTGAAAAGTTGTGTCGAATTTATCCTTCGAATAATACAGAGCAAGACGATTCAAAAGCAAAAGGAAGTGATGTTCAAAAAGATAAGAACAAAAAAACTTTTGGTAATATGATTAATATATAAAATGATTATTTGAAATGAAAGATTTCCTCTTATAGTAACTCCTATGGCACGGCGTGGTTTTCCTCGTGCTATACAAGCAAGAGCAGATTTATTCAGATCAAGACCACCAAATACATCTCGCCCACCTTCTTTGCATGTTGATGATTTTGTTGCACTTGAAACTTGCGGTGCTCAACCAACAGGACCTACGGGTTATAATAAAATTAGTAGAGAGCTTTTAGCTACCTCACGAGTGGCTCGAGGTACACGAGGAAGATCTTTTATTACATCTGAGAGAGCAGTGCAATACCGACAGATGTAAGTTGTTTAAGTCATGCGGTTAGTATTAGATAGGATTTATTTAACTTTTAGGTCATGGTGGGGTGCTGGTTTAGGTAGAGGACCGTACCAATGAAAACCAATGCAAGTTTTATTTCAAGTATTTGAGTTGAAATTCTTCCTCATATATTGTGACTTCTTGAAAATATTTACTTGTACGTTACTATAGTCGTGTTGTTACTTTCTAACATACAACAAACTAGCTGTTTATTTAATGTTAAGTATTTTTTTATGTTTAAACGTTTGAAATTATAATAAAAATTAAAAAAACAAATGAAAAATTCGTTTCTTTAGTTATTTTCAACTGTTTGCAGAAACATTTTAAGCTATTTTGTCATCGAGTTCTAATGGGACAGTTGGTTTAACCTTTTAAGTACTCGTGTAGGGCCTTTCAGGCCCCAAGTGTATTTTAAACTTAAAAATATTTTTTGTTTTTTTGCTAGGCTATTGTGCAATTATGTAATCTTCAAACACATATTTTTGTGAATCAACTAGCATGTTAACTACTAAATACCTTGCTTTATTTGAAGTAAATAAATACAATAGTGCACAACCTAGCCCATTGAAAACTATGTTGTGAATGTTATAGTAATTAAGTTCTTATGCTATAAGCTGTATCGTTTCATATCTAATAGAAAATAAAATATTTTTGATACCAAAGGAAAAAAAGTGTAACACTAGTAATAGTCATTGGGGCCTCCGAGGCCCCACACAAGCACTTAGGTACTATATAAAGTTAACACGAGTAGTTAAAGGTTAATAAATTTTCACACACAAGCCTTGAGCTCTCTTATGTATCTTAGTTAATCAAATAAACAGTTTTGTCAAATTTTATATTTAATTACATTACACAAAATATAAACATCTATCTACTCAAAATCTTAATGTTTTCTTTTTTACAAACACATTAGCACTTTGGCATTTCTTTATAATAATAATAATAAACTATACAAGTAATTTAACAATAAGTATTATCTATTTTTATACCATAATATAAAACGTATACATTAACAAGGTCCCAATAACTGAAAAGCTAAAAAATCCACAAATTCCCAAAACCACAGTTGGTGGTGATAATTTTAAAGGATTGTCATCTGCTAGTGGCAATACAGGTACTATCATTAAGTGGAAAAATAAGTACGCTAAGATACAACAACTCACTAAAAGACCCACAGTACCTATACTTTTATCGCTAACCATTTCATTCAAACTTAAAACATAAATTCATAAAAATATTTGGCTTTAGATGTTGCTCTCACTGATATTATCACAGTCTTTACAATCTAGAAATAATAATGTCTAAAATTGTTCATATTATGGATTGTTACGAAATTATTACGTCGATTCCATTGAAATTCTCACACGTTTCCCATTTCCAATCGCCCAGCAATCATAAATTTGTAAAGCTTCATTAGACTAAGCAAATTTAAAATTTTAATAATCCATTTAAATAACAATAAACATCTTTTCCGGCCTTTATTAAATAAAGGTTATGGAGGTTATGTCCAATGTCTAAATTAGTGTCATTTAAAAATTGCCAAAAATAAAAAAAACCCTACATATAATAATTATCAGTTCTTATATCGAATTTCTATTATACACACGTAAAGCATTTTAACTCTATTTTATCTTCTATTTGTGTTTTAAAAGTTATTTCAGTTTTTTTAAATGACTTTAATTAAAAATTAGATAAAAAGATGATTGCACAAGTATAACATTAATTAAAAGTTATTGTATGATAAATGATAAACTACACTATAATCAGTTTATTGCACCACATAATTTGGAACTTGGAAGTTACTTAAATTAAACAAAAATAAAATTATTCGTTTTCTAATTACTGAAGATGTATAACATTAAAGGTCCTAGTAAGATTGTTGCCAAGACTACAAGGAGGGGTATCCTTAATATTAATTAGCATTATATATTGGTTTCATCATAATCGAATATGTTTCAGGTATTTCACAAAACATAGAAAGTTTTCGTGATACATCAAAAAACACGAAGTCATTAGATGCCAATGATAATGAAATAGTAAAGTAAGTTTTATAATAAAGTATAAATTTCATCACACAGCAGTTTTTACTTTCTATATTGTTCAGCGGACCCAAACCAGTTTTTCATAATAATTCAAAACGAAGTCCATCAAGTCATCCCAGACAACAGGAATCAATAACTCCACAGCATGAGGAGATTATTAAATATATTCATGAGTGTGAGGATATTTGCATATAAAGATAATTAGTGAGATTTGGTTTTATAACCTCACTTTATTGCCTTACAAAATTTTTTAATTCTGATTAATCTTTATAGTTATTAAGTATAAATTGATAATCTTTATGGAGATTTAGTTTAATTAATTAAACTAGAAATGTGCAATCAAAGCAATGGTTAAAAGTTAAAAATCATTTTTTAGCATGGTTATCAATAAGTGCCGATGCAGATAAAGGACGTGCACAAACAAACACAAATAAAAACTTTCATGGTAATTACTGTATAGTTTGTATATATGTATGTATAACAACACAGAGAATCCATTTTAGGTAACAGTTCTGTTATATATTATGAAGATGAACCCTGTCCGCATTTACAAAATTTTAAACCATTCGACTTGGAATCATGGTGGGGAAAACGTCTTTACACATTGATAACGAATTCTGTAAATGGGAATAATTAGAAGCAAGAAAAGACATATTTTTTTTAAGAACCCTGATTATTTTAGAATCATCTCGTTACCTAATATTAATGTGATTTTTGATATGGAACTTGAATTTAACTTGTGTTGAGGAATGTCTAGAAATGGATACTAAGTTATGAAAATAAAAACCAGTCTTATATTTAAAAAATAGTCCTATTAAAACAGATTTGAAGTGGTACTTATTTTACCTATATACATTAGTACATATGGTCACTTGTATTTTGTCTACGCTGGCTTAAAATAGTTATAAGTTGTAAACTGCCAGTATTGAATTGTAGAAATAAGAATATTTTTTGGTAAACAGAAGTAATATTATTTTGGATTTTCTGATCTTCATATCAAAACCTATTACCATATCAAAAAGAGTTATAGTGAAGTTTTGTAAATTGCTTGATTTTAGTAGTAGACTGATTAGAAATTAGTAATAAACAATTTTTTTCTGATAAAAAAAAAAGAACGAATAAAATGGAAACTCAATTTATCTTCGAATTTATATTAAAATTTAAATGATGTTGTTTACATTTTAAGATGCAGGTCTTCCATGTAAATACATAAATATTGAGAAATGAATTCTAGAATTAAAAAAAAATTAATTCTGCTAATTAACATAAAATGTGCAAATAAATTATTTTTGTTTTGTTTGATGATGATCCTTCTAGTTATGTAAATTTGCTAGTCTAGTTAGATATTAAATTTGTAAAATTGTTGAATATTCTAATTCATTGTTACCTGCAAATTAAATAAAATTATTAGACTTACAACAATCATTTTAATTTGCTGTTCCAATGACGTAAATTGTGAAGTTGTTCCATCAGAGAAAATGTTGATAATTTCAGTATTGCCAGAGGAATAGTAATTTTTAGATAGGAAAAGATTCTGTCTAAGATGCCCAAGCTTCATGTGTTGCAATCATTGGATATGACAACAAAACTTTTAAAACAAGATAAAGCCTCTTTCAATGAGAATTTGTTTCTTTTTTCTGCTTTTTGTTTTTTATCCCCTGGTGTGTATCAACTGATATAAGTTTTATAAGAAGATTTTACATTTTCATCAAGATCTTGATTAGATTTTCTGTCGGAATTGGTAAAGCTAATGGTAATAATCTACTTCATAACTCTCTACCAACTGACAAATTATTTCCTGTTTCATTCTTGGTGATTCTGGTAAATTACTACAAAGTGTTTTCATTGAATTTCCTAAGGATAATTCATTTTTGTACACTGGCATTAACAGAGAACTTGAAAAGTCAGATTTCACATTGCTAAATTCTTGCTGCTACTTCTTGTTTTTATGCAGTTTTTTTACACTTTCAGATTCCTTCAGCTTGAATTGTATTTTCTTTCTAATATTCAGTCACTTCAGTTTCTACCTTACATCTGTACAGCTTTTTCCTCAAGTCTGTCCTTTTGATCTCTAGATCACTATTTATTTTGGTTCTCCTTTCCATTTTTCCTTTATTTGTTAATGCCATCTAAGATTGTCCTTAAATTTACAGAACTTTCAATTTAGAACTTTGTTTCTGCTTACCTTATTAATATGGCAAGCAAATGCCGCACAACTTGACAAGACCCTTTAAAGTGCCATGTACTGATTTACTTAAAAATACTTTTGATTTTTTGTGAATAAATCGACAAAACTTTATTAAAAAGCTTCTAATCTTTACTATTACATTTATTCTAAATTCATATAATTTAGTAATTCAAGATCGGAAACTGAAATTGTGTTATTTTGGTCAATAACGTTATCACAGCTTTATGACTAATCTAACTTATTAGTTATACTTATAACTCGATCCTAAAATGGTATTTTCTAAGGCACCGGTTAAACTTTGAATAACAATTTTCGTACAAATTAAATAAGAAAAAAGGAAGGCTAGCTCATCACTCTAAAGAAAATTGTTGACACTGAAAAATTAAAAAAGTTTTCTATTTTCAAAATCAGCAATCGATTTTGAAGTTTTGGAAAATGCAATTTTACTAGAAAATGATGCATTCTACAGAAAAAATGTAAGAGTGATTATTTTTGACAAATTGATTGTTGATTTCAAAAATAGCAGAATTTTTTTAATTTTCAGTGACGTAACAATTTGTTTCGAGTAATATGCTAGAGCTCGTGTAATTTCTAAATAGCACATACGCCACAGGCGATGTGCGTAGTAATGGTAGAGGGGTGACTTCACCAGTGACGGCGTGTTAAGCATTGGCGTGTCTAGTGATTGGGTTACCAATAACAAGAATAAAGGGAAAAGATCAAATAGAATTTTATTTGTTTATCTAATTAGGATAAAAGCAAGTAAGAAAAAAGAAATAACGATTGATGCTACAGAAACACATAAATCTTAAACTTAAAAAAGGGGTGACTTCTAAAAATCAGACAATGATATTATTTGAGAAGTATAAATTTTATAATATATAAAGACAAATATTATTTTATTTATTTGACTAAGTATAACCTCAAAAAAAATAAAAACTAATGTAACTTAGATCAGTAATTTTAATTTTAGAAAGAGTAAATTTTGGTTTTATAAATACTCTTGCTATCGCCAACATAACAAATCAAGCAAAACATTAACTAATAAATAATATACTATGTAGTCTTTAAAGGTAAATAAAACAAAAGAAATAAAAGATAATTCTAACTTTATATTGTAATAATAAACCTAAAAGCCGTAAATTCTTGTTTAAAACCAAAAAAAGCTATCAAACTCAAAAGATGCAAATGTTAATTTACAATCTTAATAAAATATTTACTGTTAGTTAGGAATAGGGCATACCCGGTCAATTTATTATCAAACTTTCATAAACCAAAGTGACTAAAAGCTCATAATTACAGCAAGCATTTTAAAAACTGAATTTACAATAATAGTCTTCATCAAATAGTGCGTTTTAGTTAAAACATAAAGCATAAAAATTCAATTTAGAAAATCTCAAATATCACATCTATTTCGCAGCGTCAATTTTGAATTGGCGCTTGCATATGCCTGAAAAATAGACTTGCCCTGGTCGTAACTGCGTTCATTGCGCAGAATGACGTATATGCTATTTAGAAATTACACGGGCTCTAGCCCTCTCTCCCTCCATAACCCAAACTCTAAGAAGAATATTAAATAAAAAATTGCATAGTTTAGAAAACACCTTGTATACATCAAATCATTTCTACACTAAACAGGTTTCTCGTCCGTATGAACACGGATATGATTTTGAAAATTGCATTTCTGTGTGAACCTACGGTCACATACGTTGCACTGAAACGGTTTCTCGCCACTGTGAACACGGAGATGCATTTTTAAAGTGTATTTACTTGAGAATTTGTGGTCACATACGTTACAATGAAACGGTTTCTCGCCACTATGAACACGTAGGTGCTTTTTTAAGCTGCCTTTCTGTGCGAACTTAAGATCGCATACGGTACAATGAAACAGTTTCACGCCACTATGACCAAGGATATGAACTTGTAAAGTAGTTTTTTGTGAGAATTTGTGGTCACATATTTTGCAGTGAAATGGTTTCTCGCCGCTATGAACACGTAAATGTTTTTGTAAAGTGCATTTCTGTGCAAACTCACGGTTGCATATGTTGCAATGAAATGGCTTCTCACCACTATGGACTCGGAAGTGACGCTGTAAATGACCTTTCTGTGTAAATTTACGATCACATATGTTACACTGCAACAGCTCTTCGCCACTATGAGTAACACGAAAGTGTCTTTTTAAAGTGTCTTTCAGTGTGAATTTACGGTCACATATGTTACAATGAAACGGTTTCTCGCCACTATGAACGCGGACGTGATACTGCAAATGACCTATCTGTGTGAATTTGCGGTTACATATGTTACAGCAAAACGGTTTCTCGCCACTATGAACACGAATATGCTTTTGTAAAGTGTCTTTCAATGCAAATTTACGGTCACATATGTTACAGTGAAACGGTCTCTCGCCACTGTGAATGCGGATGTGATCTCGTAACTGAGTTTTCCGTGCAAATTTGTGGTTACATATATTACAGTGAAACGGTTTCTCGCCACTATGAACACGAACGTGAGCTTGTAAGTTACTTTTATATGTGAATTTGCGGCCACATATGTTACACTGAAGCATGTTCTCGTTGGTATTATGAACCCGTATGTGCATTTTCAAATTATCTCTACATGTGAATTCAGAGTTACATATGTCAGAATTGAATATGTTGTTTTTTTCCAGCTCCTCTTCTGTATCTATTTCTTCTTGCATTTTAATAGTATGTTTAGTATCGGTCAGTGTATCCCCAGTATCATCTTTTACACCTACAAAAACGAAATTAATTATGGACCTACTAACAGACGTGATATAGATATCAATATAACATTATTATTACCAACTGGCGTAAAAGGTTTCTCCTCTTTTTCCGTTTTGGAAAATGTTAAATATGCGGTTTTATACTCTTCACTATCCTCGATCTTTAGTGCCGATTCCATTGTTTAATTTTATTTACTGTTGGAAAATTTTCAGGTGTACTTATTATCCACTTCCATTAAAACACAAAAGTTCTATCTTTGTTTATACAGCGTGATCCAAGAAAAAGACCGTAATTATATGAACGCGCCAATTCGCGATTTTATAAAAATGTAAACGCCCCCTGATGTCCAATTTAAAAACTAAGAAAACGAGCAACGAAAGTACGCGTGGGCGTGTTGTGGGTATTGCAACTGCACCAGAATATACAACAAACCCTTTAAATATTATAAAAGTATATTATATAATTATACATATAAAGATAAAAGCAACAAACCACGCGAAAACGTTACTCGTCTTTCTCCATTTTGTTCATGTTTCGCAGCGTCCCCAACGGTAGTTAAAATCGCGAATACAAGAATCAATCAAGAGCACTAGAGTAAATTGTTCCGCAGGAGAGACGAAAAATGTGCCAAACTCCTCATAAGAATACATTAGAAATTATGTCAGGCGCGAAAAAATAACCTCCGTAGACTTAAACAACTAACATAAAAGTCTGATTCGGTAAACCTCCAGTTTGCGTTCCCAAATCTGGAGGACCTGTTTAGAGAGCATTGCGGCGTTGCCAGATTCCTTTCTATATACGTACATCTAAGAATCCTTACCTATAAATGCCTTTACATAAGAAACTACTACATTAGAGCTTTTTAAAACTATTCATAACAATAATAAACTGCAGATAATTAATTAAACTAACAATGACAGTTTGTTTTCATAAATAACAACGTTTTAAACGTATATTTCAAACCTTTTAGTGTTGTATCACAAACAAATACAAAATTAATTAATTAACTAAAATGAGATTTCAAACTCACTTTGATTATTTTTTTAAATAGATAAGTAGATATTTAAAATTTAATACCAAACTATTCATATTTTAGACTACTGTTTAAGATAACAAATGTACAAATAAGATTTATGTTTAATAGTTGCATTTTCTTGCTCACATCAATCATTTTAGCATCACAATCATTAACAGTTAAGTGTTAAAATAAATAAATAAACACTTTAAAACTTAATACCTAAAAACCACAAAAAACCCACTCATAGTGGCGAGAAACCCCTTCAGTGTAATATATAGGGTTGCAAATGCAGGAGGTGCTTTTCCTTCCTTAGACTAATAATTATAACACTACAGCCATCAACAGTAAGGCGCCTAAAAAAGAAATAAGCCAAGAAATCGCCTTAAAACTCGATATAGAATTGTCCGCGTTTCATCCTCCAGTTTACGTTCCCAAATTTAAAAATAGTATTTAGGTAGGAAAGTGCGTTTTTTTGTTTAAGTTTTATTATTCTAGCGTCACAACTATCAACAATTAGACGTTTTAAAAAGAAATAAAGGAATAAAACGCTTTAACTATGCAAAAGTACGACATAGACGCCTTCGCAGTGGCGACAAGCCTTTTCAGGGTAATGTATACGGTTGCAAATGCAGGAGGTGCTTCTCCTTCCTCAGATTAATGATTATAACAGTACAGCCATCACTAGTAAGGCGTCTAGAAAACAAATAAGCCAAGCAAACGCCTTACAACTCGATATAGGATTGCGCGCCTCATCCTTCAGTTTACGTTCCCAAATCTAAAAATTGTATTTGGGTGGAAAGTGCGTTTTTTTTGTTGAGGTTCTATTATTCTAGCGTCACAACTATCAACAATTAGACGTTTAAAAAAGAAATAAACAAATAAATCGCCTTTAAACTATATAACTATAAAACGCGGGCAATTCTAAATCGAGTTTTAAGGCGTTTTCTTGACTTATTTCTTTTGTAGACGCTTTACTGGTGATGGCTGAGGTGCTTTAATCATTAATCTAAGGAACGAAAAGCACCTTCTGCGTTTGCAACCGTATACATTACCTTGAAAAAGTTTATCGCCTCTGGGAAGGCGTCTGTGTCGTACTTTTGCATAGTTAAAGCGTTTTATTTCTTTATTTCTTTTTAAAACGTCTAATTGTTCTATTGTGACGCTAGAACAATAGAACTTGAACAAAAAACGCGCTTTTAAACCTAAATACAATTTTTAGATTTAGTAACATAAACTGGAGGATATATTGGACGCGGATAGTTACGTATTGAGTTTGTTTGTTTATTTGTGAAACACCTAGTTCTCAATGACTTTGATGCTACAATGATTAGTTTGGACAAGAAATACACCCTGTTTTAAAACACCTAATTTTTGATGTTTTCCATGCTGTAATTCTTGGTTTGCAGTTTTGGGTTTAAATAGTTTTTAGCTATTTAGGCGTAATAAAAGTTATGCTTAATACACTTTATGTCTAATGATATTTAGATCTAATGGTATAAAGCAATCTGGCAACGTCGCAATGCTCTCTAAACAAGTCCTCAAGATTTGGGAACGTAAACTGGAAGTTTACCTCTGGTTCTTGTACAAAACGGATTTGACATTACAAACTGAGTTATAAAAAGCAAAAATCTAACTTTATTATCTATGGTTGTTTATATGGGGCTAACTTTCTGGATCGTTCTGTATAAACAAGGGTTGGATATTTTGTATTCTCGGGGGTTGAGAAATCTTTAGTTGGCAATTCTGGTGCCATAAACAAAACTGAAAAATTTTCTGCACTTGCGTTTTAAGTTTTAGGTTATGTATATTGATGTGCATTTAAATAAAAATTAAAAGAAATTTAAATAAATTGCCAGGAATTTATAGAAATGATGGCGTTGCAAGGTATCAATCAATCTGGTATACCAGATAAAATGTGGCAACCCCCATTTGTAGTTTTAGAGACAACGTAAGTCTTATTTGAATTAACAAGAATTTCTTAATTGTACTTACCTAGTTGAATTTTTTAGAATGGGTGAAATAACTATTGAGTTATACTGGAAACATGCACCACAAACATGTAGAAATTTTGCAGAACTCACTCGAAGAGGTTATTACAACAATACAATTTTTCACAGAATAATTCGTGATTTTATGATCCAAGGTGGTGATCCAACAGGAACAGGCAAAGGTGGGATTTCAATTTATGGACAGACATTCAAAGATGAAATACATCCAGAATTAAAACATACAGGAGCAGGAATATTATCAATGGCAAATTCAGGACCAGATTCTAATGGTTCACAGTTTTTTATTACATTAGCGCCAACACAGTGGTTAGATGGTAAACATGCAATATTTGGTAGAATTTCTTCAGGAATGACTGTTGTTAAGAGAGTAGGTTTAGTAGAGACTGATAAAAATGATAGGCCAATTGATGATGTTAAAATTGTTAGAGGTAAAATAGTTAAGCAGTAGGTATTAAATTTTGTATTATATTAAGAAAATAAATATTTTTTTAAATATGTTACTTATTCTCCTAAGAGTATCCAATTATTTTAAATTTAAATTTAAATTTGCAAGAAACAAGAATTATTGATCCAACAAAGAGAGTTGCGTATTATATTGTACACGTACATAACCTTATTTATTTTCGAGAATGATAACCTAACTTTTTAAATAAATATAAACATGAGGAAGGTGCAGCATTAAAATAATTAAGAAATGGATTTATAGAAGTTTTCTAAGTAAATAAATATCTAATAGATAATTAGATACTTAAATGCTCAACATGCAAAATAACATTGAAATTCATCCATTAACAAATAATCCTACGGCAGCTTGGAGAGAAATTTCTCAGACTCAAAAGGTTTTTAAGTTGAATGTAAAACCACCTTGTAAGCCGGTTGACAATGATAAAATTAGATTTGTTTGTATGAGCGATACTCATTCGCTTACTCACAATATAAAGTTTGATGTTCCTGATGGTGATGTTTTTATACATGCTGGTGACTTTACAAAATGCGGACAGCAGGAAGAAGTACAAGAGTTTAATAGATGGCTAGGTAAATAAACATTATTTAAATTGAAATAAAAGAAATTTGCAGCATAATTATTAATAGGTGAATTACCACACAAATACAAAATTGTAATTGCTGGCAATCATGAATTAAGTTTTGATCCAACATTTATTCATATTTTCAAAAAGTCATGTGATCATTCGTCAAGACATACAGGATCTATCTTAGAAAATGAAATACCAACTTTAGGAATGCAGAAGGATGATTTAAACGAAGCTGTTCGTGTTGTGAATGTTAAACAGTATCTAACAAATTGTATTTATTTAGAAGACTCTTTAGTTGAAATTTATGGTATTAAAATCTATGGAACTCCCTGGTAAGGTCATTTATATTTAATAATAAATAATAATAAGAAGAGAAATATGTCGTTTAGGCAACCTGAATTTTGTAAATGGGCTTTTAATGTACCAAGAGGAGAACAGTGTTTGTCAAAGTGGAATACAATACCAGATAATGTAGATGTATTAATAACTCATACACCACCAGTCGGTCATGGGGATTTAGTTTGTTCAGGAATTCGTGCTGGGTGTGTAGAATTGCTTACGACAGTTCAACAAAGAGTGAAGCCAAAATATCATGTTTTTGGGCATATACATGAAGGTAATGAGTAGTTTAAAAGTGTTCAAGAAGATTGATTGTATTAATTATATGTGTTTTAGGATACGGAATTACTTCTGATGGTAAAATAATATACATTAATGCTTCTACTTGCGATATAAATTATATACCAAATAACTTGCCAGTAGTATTTGACATGCCATTACCTGCAGGTATTAAAAAGACTTAAAACGTATAAAAATATAGTAGCATATCAAAATACTAATTTATTTGTCCTGAATAGTAGTACTGATACCGTGAAGTAATTAATGTATAGAGTATACCTAACTAATAATTGTAGATGCATGTACAGTAGCACCTCGATTATATGCTCTCCATTATCTAAGGCAATACTGATTAGATAATTTATGCAAATTAATCAATGACACTGTTATTTAAGTTTGCCAATAGAAATTAAAACGCGTCAATTATTATTGTCTTTGCAGGTTTAAAATATGAATAAAAATGTATGATACTATTTTTGTATATTTTGTATTGCCCAAGATTTTGGCTATCTAAGGCAAAAACCAGCCTACATTATTTCAGATAACCGAGGTTCTACTGCATTATGTATGCTAAATACTACTTGATGTAATAAATAAATCTCCATGTCCTATTGTACAACCTTTTGTAAAAATAAAATGTTTGCTTCCGCTTCAATTGATTATTTTCTTATAATACAGTCTCCTAAAGGAAGGACCTGAAAATTGGCCTAATTAAATAATGTAAAAAAGAACTTATTTTTGATAAGAAAAGCTAGTGTTCCCTAATGATTCTGCTTAGATTTATTTGTAGAAGGTACTGTATTGTATCATTTGTTTATCACTGCATTCTTTTATTATTTTTATTATTATTAGCCAACAATATAAACTACGTATTTAACAAGTAAACACAGAAAACTAGTAGCAGGTGACAAACTAATTGTAAGTATTGCTTACAACTCTTTTAAATTGTTGTAAGTCTTGCCCAAATGTATCCAGGTCAGATGATACTTTATTATGGTTATATTGCAGCATTGGTGAATTCATTAATTTGTTTCAAAGTGTTTTAAGTGAAAAGTCACAGTTTATCATGTATATAGCAATTGTATCTGTATTTTTTAGTACAGATTTCTTGTCTTGTAATCTGGATCTTTACTTTTGTTTGCAGTATGGACATTGTAGACAATCTGTACATCTGATAGATAATTTAAGATCATCTATTAATTCATTTATAGATTTATATGAAAATATTAAATGAGAAGTTTAGTTATTTGATAATTTGGTCATATTAAAAGAAATTTAGTGTTTTGTTCTATTTGAATACACCGACATGAAACATTTATGGTTTGATGTAACTCTTCATTCTGGAGAAAAATAGCTTAATATTTTTATAAACACGAAATCAGAGAATGTTCAGCTAAAAATTCTGATCCTTCTCAATCGCGGTACATTTTTGCATATGAATAGGTACAAATTTACTAAGTTTAGAATCACCCTGTACATTCAACATTTAAAATAATTGATTTGTAATAAAAATAATTAATAATATTCTGTGCGTTTTGTTTTTAAATAATTCTTATAATATTACAAAAGTTTATTAAATTTCTGATTAAACTAATTTAGAGAACTGGCAATATTGCGTAAACAGTAGGTTATGAATCATAATTTATGATTTTTTAATGTTTTTGATTATAACCATCATAACCCATCTGTGGTTATTCACTTGTTTACTATAAAACAATGGACCACTTCAGTTTTGAGAAAGGTTAAATTACAGGTGTAATATTGACTTTGCGTGGATGACAGTCGAAAATCCAAGATGGTGGGAGGGAAAATCCTCACGTTGTTCCAGTGTTGATTTTTCTCTGTTTACTTATTTATCGTGATGTGCAATTAGAGGTAAGTTCGGTTTTATTTTAGATGTAGAATTGGTTATTTGTTGTCTTTATATTAGAATGAGCGCATTTTACGCTTTAAACGCAAAATTTATCAGTTTTTGCGTATAATTGAATTTGAAGGAATGGGACACGGTTTTTTTACTTCTGTAAATATCAATAGGACATCCCAAAATTTAGTAAAAAGGCGTAAAATGGTTTTTTAATTTAATATTTTTATAGATAATTAATGCATGTCTACAACTAAATATTAATAAACAAAACAAACTTAAAAACCTAGACCATTAAATATTTATAATCGAAGTTCATAAAGTTACTTTGTTTATAGCCCAGCTTACAATTTCAAAAATTGTTTCAAATTAATATTACATTAGGTACTTTCCATATTATTTTGTATGCTATTGGGTAAGCAATAACAAGTTAAGTATTTATTTCTTTTTAAAATAATATATTCCGTATTGCTGTAATTGCATAAAATTTAGTTAAAAGAAAAACTGAAAATTTCTGTAATATTTTTCCAGGCATTTTACAGATTTTTATATTATCAATTAGAAGTATAGAAAATATAATGAGTTGCTCATAGTATACCTATTGTATTTATTAATAGTTGTCACATGAATTGACTATTGTCCAAAATTTGAAGATACTAACTAGCTTTGTATTGATTTTATGTGTGCAATGGTATTTCTATACGTATCATTTATATCAAAATAGATGTACGTTAGTGATTGTTTTGTAAACACAGAGAATTCCCTCAAATATGTTTACATAAAATGTACAAATACAACTACATTTTGTAGGAAAACCTAGGAAAACATACCAATGTTATATTAAATCGTAGCAGCACTTGAAATATGTAATTATAATAAACTCAGGAATTTAGCATTTTTATTGAGCACTTTTTATAAAAGCACTTGGATATAGTACTATCTTTTCTATTCAGGTCTTTGAATTTCTTTTATGGTTAGTGAAGAGTGGATCAAAAAGGAATGTTCTTTATGTGTTATACTACATTCTGAGTATACAAAATGTTAACATTGATCTAGATTTTTCATTTTATGATATAACTTGTATTTGCTTGATACTAGCTATTCAGCTAGTTTGGCTGCTTTTTCAGAAATCTGAAAGGGTGGACTTTGAAAATAAAGAAATAAACAAGGTAATGGATATTGGAAATTCATCCTGGATAAAAGGGATGACAACCCACTGCTTCATAATATTATCTTTTTCTATGGGTGTAATAGATCAATGAAAGCTTTGAAAATATTAGATATTCGTATAGGGGTTAAAAGTTCATTTCTTTGCTGCAATGGAAGGTAAAAGATATAAAAGAAAAAATTCATTTCGATTTTAAGAGGAATAAATTGAGATACAATTTTATTGTATTAGTATTCAATACAGGGTGTTGACAGTGAAGAATAAATTGTTTCAGATAACACATACAAGTGAAGCTTTCAGATTTCAGACAAACCAATTTCTTAATCACATTCTAGACGTCATCTTTAAAAATGGTACATGTCAAACCATATCAACATAAATAAATCAGTCTATACTTATAATATGGTATTTATATAACAACGTTATTGTATTTATCAATAAGTTTTAGACATAGAATAATTCTTTATTAAACAAAGACCTTGATGCTCGTTAATATTTATTGATAAATCAGTCAATTTTAGGGCAGAAGTGAAAAACTTTCCTTACCGTATCAAGTTAACATTTACAGGCTTTTTTATTAATTTTTCTTAATTATTAAGGTCCTGCTTAGAACTTGTAGAACATCAGTATTGACAAATCAGCTATTTTACCGAGATTGATGCAAATGCCGGTAATCATTGCGTCAGGCAGCGTGAGTTCATTTGACGTGACGTCATTTGATATGTTCAAAATCAAGCAAAGATAATTTTTTAAACATCTTATACTTTCAAACGCGAACTTAACTATGACTGCTTGATTGCTCTAAATAAAGGGTTTTCCAATAAGAGGTGTTATTTTGAATAGCCCGCTATTTCGGTAGATGTCACTTTTGAAGCTATCATTTTTTGACATTTGACAAGTAGAAACTACGCCATTAATAAATATGGAACGATACACGCTTCAACAACGCATTGAAATCATTAAAATTCACTATAAAAATGGTGAAAATTTGGCAGAGACGGTTCGTAAAACTCGAT